>MU777362.1:35237-46054 GCA_026770625.1 Nicotiana glauca | reverse complement strand
CAAACTAAAACAATATTCATCATAAAACTTGCAAGAAAAATCAAAGAAAAGAAGAAAGATGTTTTTGGTGATCTCTTACAATTGTTTTCCTTGCCAAAATACACTCTAATACAATACATGCCTCTCTTGGGCGAAGTCTAGTGTTTAACATAGGGTTTTGGGCTAAAAATCCCGTGTTTTGCACTTTAGTCCCTGAACTTTTCCATCCCTGCCGCGGTCGCGGTCAAATCGCGGCCAAACATGCTCTCTGAATCTTCAGTTGTACGCACCATCTTCTACTGCGGTTCTGCCCCGATCGCGGTGGAATCGCGGCAGTCCTCCTTCAGTTCTGGTTTGAGTTGTTTCGCGTGGTTTACTTGGCGAAATTTTACGATCGGCCTCTTTTTCTCCATATTTGATCCCAAAAGTACTCCATAGCCTTCTCTGGTTATATATAACCTGTAAAGCATGAAAAGCACTAATAAGAGCATTTTTTTATCATTTTTATCATCAAAGCTATACAATAAGGTGGTTATTTAGGGCCTAATTATAGTTAAATTCACCTATTATCACCATACAAATAGCCCTAGTCTAATTCCTACCTACTCATTCTCTACCTGTGCTTCTGTAGCTGTCATTCCCTCATCACTGGCAGTTTTAGCAGGAGTTAATTCGGTTTCTCCATTACTGTATTTCTTTCATTCAGCTTACTGATCTCTTCATCCTTCTCTTCAAGTTTCTCTTGAAAGATTAGTACCATTTCATTTGATCTTTCCACGTCATTTGTAAGTCCCTCTATCTGCTTGCACAGGCCTTCAAATTGAATTTTGAGTTCAGCATTCAGAGACTTCTGCAAAGCCAGTTTTTGTTAATTCATGCATTTTTCCTTCATTAGCCTGCTTTCCGATCTTTTCATTTTCCTCTTGTAGCGTCCTACATTTAGCCATTAGCATCTTCCCTATTTTGCTTTGTGGGGTAAAATTGACTGCAGCAATGTTATCATGCAACTCCTTCACCTTCTTATCCTTCTCCTCAACCAAATTCTTCAGTCTAGTGAACTCTTCATGAATTGCTGGATCTAGCAATAGCTTCTGTGCCTGCATTGACGGCGGCTTGAGTTGAGCTCTAAGGTCCCGAACTGCAGACTTCAACTCTGCTATCTCCTGCTCTCTTTTGGCAAATGTCACAATAAATGCATACTCCTTTTTTGTGCTCTTTCCAACTGTTCACGCAATGACTCCTCTGATGATTTGAGGTTGTGAAGATAACTGACCACAAACTTGGGTTCAGGTGTCATGCCAGGTGGTATAAAAGACTCCTTTTCAAATGCAGACCACCACTTTTGTATTTTAGATTTTGCAGCTTCAAGTTCTGTCTGACATGATGCAAGGGTGTCCTTACAGTCCTGAAGACTTTCACGAAGAGACAAGATCATCCATGTCGCCACACCGGGTGCTGTTTCTTCTACTTTCAAGTTACCCTTTTTAGAGCCAAAATATCATCTTCATCATCGTCAAGGTCTCCAAAGCTTCTTTTGGTACCTGAACGCCTAGAGCCAGCGAAATCTCCACCAAAATTGAGGTCCTTCATTGCTACAAAGAACCTCGAATCTCAGAATTAACTCTTGAACAAACAACCTCGTCGTAAATCGGCAACAAGGACTGGACTGGAAAGCCTCGATGACAACCTCAACGGCTCTATTTCTGCTCCCTTCTCACGTTTCCGTCACTGTATCCGCTGGATTTTCGGTGGGCTACTGGTTTGTGAAGGTGGCTGGAGATGGGTGAAGGTTGGGCTGTTTTCAAATTTCCGGCGATGGGGAGGAGTCACTGGCTCTATTCAAATGTCGAAGAAGGTGATGCTTATACTTGGGCATTTTTTATTTTTATTGAAGAAGAATCGGTCTTCAGGTCCAGAGAGGGGATGGTCGTTCGTTGAGTTCAAGAAGAAATAGAATCATGGAGGGGTCTGTGGTATCTGTGGTTGATGCAGGTTGCTTCTTGGTGGGAGAAGCAGCGTTGAAATCTGGAGATGAGGTGGGGTGAAGGAGACGAAAATCAGGGGGGTGGGGGTCATTTTTTGGTCTTCTGCGGCACTCCCCTATAACATGTATTAAACATCCTTTTTCGGAGATTTTTTTACTTCTTTCAAATTTGAACACCCCTGAAAAAAATTATAGCTTCGCCACTGATGACAAGACGCAAGAAGCGAGACTCGGATGGTTCGGACATGTATAGAGAAGAAGCCTAGATGTCCCGGTAAGGAGGTGTGAGCGACTGGTTTTGGAGAGCATGAGAAGAGGTAGACGGCGGCCTAAGAAGTTTTGGGGAGAGGTGATCAGGCAGGACATGGCGAGACTTCAGATTTATGAGGACATGGCACTTGATGGGAAGATGTGGAGGTCGAGTATTAGGGTTGTAGGATAGGAGTTAGTTGAGTCTTACCTTACTTCGTACCATTGTGAGACTAGTCTGATAGGGTTTTTGTCTAAGATAGCTAGTGGCAATGTCGTGTCTTACTATTTCGTTTTTCAGTGCCGGACCTATTTACTAGCTATCGCTTTTGCTTTGAATCTTTCTTCTGGATTTCATGCTATTCTTATTTTTCCTATGATTTTTGTGGTGATACTGATGTCTTATTTTTTCTTTTTGTCCTCTTGAACCGAGGGTCTTTCGGAAACTGCATCTCTATCCCTTCGGGTTAAGGGTAAGTTCTGCGCACACCCCATCCTCCCCAAATGTAACGACCCGATCGGTCATTTTGAGCTCTATCACGTCGTTCAGCAGTCTGAGGCCATGAACAGCTTTATTTCAGGTATTGTGAGTTGTACGTGTGGTCGAAATTGAATTTTGGGAAGTCCAGAGTTAATTTGGAAGGAGAATTCTTGTTTCGGAAGCTTAAAGTTGAAAGAATAAATTAGGATTGGAATTTTGAGTAAACGACCTCACAATCGGAATCTGAAGGTTCCAGCATGTTCATATGATAATTTCGGACTTGTGCATATGCCCGATTCGGGTTTTGGATAACCCGGGAGCATTTTGGCGCCTATTGAGGAAGTTAGCATTTTAGAAGAAATTTCATAAGTTTGGCTTGAAGTGCATTTCAGTGTTATCATTGTCCATTTGAGATTCCGAGACTATGAATAGCTCTGTATGGTGATTCTGGAGTTGGGGGCACGATCGGAAGTGAATTCGGAGATCCGTAGGTCATTTTGAAGTCATTTGGCTAAAGATGGAAAATTGAAGGTTTTGAGAAGTTTGACCAGAAGTGGACTTTTAGATATCGGGGTTGGAATCCAATTTCGAAAGTTAGAGTAGGTCTGTAATGTCTAATATGACTTGTGTGCAAAATTTCAGGTCAATCGGACGTGATTTGATATGTTTAATCGAATGTAGAAGTTTGAAGTTCTAAAGTTTATAAAGCTTGAATTGGGGTGTAATTCGTGATTTTTGTGTCGTTTGATGTGATTTGAGGCCTCGATCAAGTCCGTAATGTGTTTTGGGACTAGTTGGTATGATTTGTTGGGGTCCAGGGGGCTTCGGGTGGATCGGGGTGAGTAACGGATCGAAAGTTGGAATTTTTTTACAGCTGAAGGGTCTGGTTGCTGGTATTTTCGCTTCTGCAGTGGGATAACTACAGAAGCAGCCCTGCAGAAGCGGAAAGGGAGCCGAAAAGCGGAGTTTTGGTCAAGGGCTCGAGCACCGCAGATGCAGAAGAGGGCAACTTGGAGTGGACCGCAGATGCGGTCAGAGTTCCGCAGAAGCGGGACCGCATCTGCGGAAGGCTTGTCGCAGAAGCAAAAAAAGGCGGCCGAGGGAGGATCGCAGAAGCGGTAATTTAGCCTCACCTATGGAACCGCAGAAGCGGTCAAAGGACCGCAAGTGCGGAAATAACTGGAGGCACAATTGTTTTAAATGCGCGATTTGGCCATTTTCTCTCATATTTTCATGGCTTGGGCGATTTTTGGGGAGCTTCAAGAGGGGATTTTTGTCATTAACGTCAAGGTAAGTCACTCCCACCTATTTTGAGTTAAATACATCAACTAAGTATGGATTTGAGCATTTTAAATTAGTATAAATTTGAGGTTTTGGTGGAAAACCTAGAAAATTAGCAATCTTGGAGTTTAGCCACGATTTTGGGGATGAAATTAAGAGAAAATCATATAATTGAGTTCGTGAGTTCATGGGTAATCTTTATCTTCGAAAAATTTCGGATTCCAGGCACGTGGGCCCGAGGATATTTTTGTCAACTTTCGATCGGGGTTAGGAATTTCTATAAATTGGATTATAATGAGAAGTTAAGTATATATTAATGGATTTACATAATTATTGGCTAGTTTTGGAGCGTTGTGCATCGATTCGAGTCTTCAGAAAGGCGTGGAATGCCGGTTATGGACCTTCGGAGCGAGGTGAGTCTCCTTTCTAACCTTGTAAGAGGGAATTGTCCCCATAGGTGAAATAATTGATTATGTGCTCCTATTTGTGGGGGCTACATATGCACGAGATGACGAGAGTTCGTGCGTAGCTACTATTATGCTATTGTCCGGGTAGTTAGGACCCAAAAGCATGATATACTTGGATTAATTGTAAGCTCATTGACAGCTTGGATTGCTTAGATTGCATTGAATTAGTAAATAAATTTCCAAAAGGATTAAACTTCAATTTCTTAAATTGTTAAAAGAAGATTGGCTTTTAATTGGACAAATGTTCCCTGATAAATCCTTAATTGGCTATTTGAGCATGTATTTTTATGTGAACCTGCGTCGCATGATTGATTCGCGAGCAGGGTGATTGTTTATTTTATGTTGACCGCGTCGCATGGATAGTTCGCGAGCAGGGTAGTAGATGCATCTATGGTTCAAGTCGTTCGACCCTCGGCAGTGTACAGTTTACATTTCTGTTGGAGCGGACCGTCGACCATGGAATGATTTGCGCATGATATATATTATTGCTTGAGAATTTTAAATGTTGATATTGCCTTTCATGGCTTGAGATAAATTGATAAGATAATGAAAAGTAAACCTTGAAAATCCTTTATTATTTGTTAAAGGTGTTTACCTGTTTTCCGGCTTCGTGAGTTAGAACTACTATATAAATCCATGATTTCCTCACATTTTTAGTATATTATTATTTGACCTCTAGCAAGTGTTGAAGTCGACCTCTCGTCTTTACTTCTTCGAGATTAGACGAGATACTCATTGAGTACACGTTGTTTACGTACTCATACTACACTTCTGTGCATTTTTGTTGCACAGGTATATGTAACTCTAGCGGCCTACTGGGCATAGCAGCACGGATGATTCTGGGACTAGGTGAGCTGCATTATTCGAGACGGCCACAGCTAGTACAGTCCCTTCCAGTATATTGTATTTACTTCCTGTCCACTATATTCCGGATGGATGTTGTATGTTATTTCCTTGTTAGTAGATGCTCATGTACTTGTGACACCTGGGTCTGGGAGGATTTTTGGATTATTAAATATTAAGTTTGTTAAAGATTTTGCGGTTGTTTTCGTAAATTTTATTATTCGTCGTTTAATGTACAAAAAAATGATTTTGACAATACAAAAATGGGAATTTAATTGAGTAGTTTGGTTGGCTTGCCTGACAGTGGTTTCTGGCGCCACCACGACCCTTAGTGAATTTTGGGTCGTGACAATATGGTATCAGAGCACTAGGTTCCTTGCGTCTCACGAGTCATGAGCAAGTCTAGTAGAGTCTCGTGGATCGGTACGGAGACGTCTGTACTTATCCTTGGGAGTCTGCAGGACTGTTAGGATTACTTCCCTTCTTGACTCCTTATCGTGCAATTTGATTCCTTTGAGGCTTATGCCTTTATTTCTTTCCTACTCAATCTTATGCGACGCGAAGCGCTTGTTATAAATTGAGAATTGAAGAATTGTAATGGCACTACGAATTTGGTGCAGGATGTTTCTCCCGGTATTGTTGATTGGACTATTATCATCGCCTTGTTGAAGAATATTTTATTGTTTCAACCCAGTAACGGTACTTCTGAGGGCTCTGGGCTATGCACAAGTTGCCACGATGCTTATGAACAACTGTTTCACAGTATTGTTATGATGGTATGAAGTTTGCCTATGTATCGGGGCAGTAAATGACTTGAAGGGAGGTTTACTCAGTGCATAATCAAGAGATTCAGTATTTTATTCCCGGTAGGGGAAAGGCAGTCGGACTAAGGATAGTCAGGTGTGGGCTGGTGGAAGTAATGAGACTTGGTATTTGCAAGCGTGGTGAAGCTTTCTTCTGTGATGGGGTGTCGTTGCCCTAATTGAACGTATTAAGCTTGTCGGTATTATGATCTGCTACAATTCGCCATTGGGGCAAGATATTGTGAAATAGTATTGGAGATGCAACTATCGGGTATCGCAAGGTGCGGTGGTTCAGGATTGAATCAGTATTTCTAATATTGACGGTTCGATAAAGTTGACCTTCGGAAAGGTTTAAAGTTAGAAACAATTGTGGGTTCAAGTGCCATGAAGTTAGATTTGATTTAGGACAGCCACTAAATATCAAAGGACGAGGAAGGACATATGGGAAGCGTCAGGCGGTGTTCAAAATTATAAAAAGGCCAGGTATATGAAGCGAAGGTCGAGTAGTCGATTAAAGGGATGAGTTCCGCCAAAATGGGAGAGAGGCAGAGTTGCATATGGGCTTTGCAGTGGGATGACCATGTACCTTAAGGAGGGTTTGGAGCGATTTGAGAATATTAGTTCTTGGTTATTGGGGTCTACGGATCTAATTTGAAGTAGGGATTCTTGTGCGGTAGGATATTTAATATAACGGAAAGGAGCCGCTTAAGTGAAGAAGGATGCAGCATAACTTTGAATTGGAAGGATGTTACCGCGCATTTAAATGATGTCCACGGGGGGGTAAATGGACCTGTGCAGTTGGAGAGTGAGCTCAGACTCAGGATGGGTTATTGATGCGGTAGTGATTGTACCCCGTGCAGCGGCGTTGGAAGATGCCGGGGAGAGCTTTTATAGGTGGGTTACCCAAGTGAGCAAGTTAGCGATCGCGTGGTTGGTGAGGCTTCTGCGAAGAATTCTATCGGTTATATAGCAAAGGGATCGGTTGTGCAAATATGATTGATTAGTCAGAATATAAGAAGGGTTTTACAGAAAGATTTCGAGAACTTTGGCGGTTGACTGCGCGAGGTTATGTCAATAAGAGATAAAGAGGACGGGTGAATTCTAGATTTGTGAAATAATGGCTTCATGCTAAGTGGGAGAGTCCCACCGCTTATGATTGGGTTGCATAGTTAACTACTTGCGAGATTTTTGGCTATTAGCATATCGATGGGCTATTTCATCTATAGTAAAGGACCATAAGTGGTAATTTGAGAAAGGAAGTATTAAAGGTGGGCTATCGTTGGCCTTGCTGGCCCATGTTCAGACTTGGAGAAAGATTCAGGATTTTGTTTTGTATAGTTGCGGGTTCCAAGGGAAGTGATTCAGCGGGCTCTTCGCCAAGGGAGTATTCATGTGATGGAAGACTTATGGAGTTGATTATACTTGGGGCGAAGTCAGAGCGGGTGGCTCTCAACAACGGTTATGACAAATTCACAAGATGAGATGTGATTCCTAATGATTTCGAGTGTATAGTTACGAGTAAGAATCAAGCTTGTTAGCAGCCTATGAGAAGAGGCACAGAATATTCTGTGATGTTTTGGCTTGCGATGTAGCAATTGGGAGGTGTGAAAAAAGTTCGTGGGATTTGAGACAGCATGGTCTCGCGGTTCAAGGTTACTTGGGGTGAGTGCGAATAGAGTATGGTAAGTGCTGGATGGAGTTATTATTGTTTCGATGGCAATCAAGGATAAATTGGACGAAGATAGATTGGTTAGCCATAATTGAGTTGGCATATTGGTGGTGGAGATCAGTTCCTTCCGTGTGATCAAGTTATGAAAGTTTGTGACGGTGCGTATGAGGCTTGTCAGTCGCCGTAGTTGATATATTCAGGAGCATTCTTCTATTATGGCTTGTTATGTGGAAGCAGATTCCAGAAGGGCTATGGTGCCTTAGACCACTACCTAGATGTTTGCATGTTCTACGGTTATAAGAATTTTCCCGTATGTTGCTATGTTTCTCCTAAAGTGAGTTCAGCGAAAAGCTTTTCTATGGTGAAGTGTTGACCTATTAGTGGTTCCGGAGTTATGATAAGAATCATGTCCTATCGTACATTGGCATGTCGGGTGCAGTGAGTAGTATGGAATTTGAAGTGAGAATCAAGGTGGCAGTTTGGTGTGGACAAGTATGTCACAAGCTCGGATGAGCAGGAAGGGAGTTTTGATGTTTAAAGTAAGTGGGTATTGTCTTCAGCGTCACCTGAGATCGGTGTCTTGTAAGAAGGGCTTGTATCATGGTTAATGATTCTTGATTGTTTTTCAGCGTTGGTGCGACCGGTGGTTGGGATGTACGGACCTGTTATGTGTTTCGAAAGGTTGTGGGAGCGCATCCCACGGGAAGGTTGTATAAGTGTGACATGTGGTCACTTGATTGATTAAAGATTTAACCCCAGTATGGAGATTTGTGATGATATCGATAAATTGAGAATATATGCCTGGAGGGCACTCAGTTACTGAATTGTGGACTGTGGATGAGTACTCCGGTTATGACGGGTATTCTTGTTTGTTATGAGAAGAGGGAAATTAGTATGGACCTTCGAAGGGTTATTGGCTTAGTTTGATACGATCAGGATCGACTTAAGGTCGGTGGATGGATCTAAATGTGGATATGGGCTCTATGTCAGGCCAATTGTGTTCATTTCAGCAAAGCGCTCGAGATGTTATGTGGTCGTTAGCAATTTCATGTAACGATGTATTGCGCCATGTGAGTTGTGAGACGGCTTGGTGAATTGCTTATGTGATGAGGATCCGCATAAAAATGATGTTATATGAGCAAATTGGCTCTTGAGATTCAGATTGTATATCGCACCTCAGTTGTGCTCGAGTTTTGTAGCTTATAGCGCTATATGTTCACTCAGGGACGTTATTATGCACTTAGCATGCTTATGACCGATATTTGATATTTTGTTGTAATGAGCAAATTCATCTCGATGTGCATCTCCTTATGTGAGATCTATGTGTGGATCGGGTGGCACGCCGCCATGGGTGTGTTATTTGGATCGGGTTACACGCCGCAACAGTATGATGCTGAGTACAGTTCCGTATATCTGCCTTTATGTGTTTCATTTCCTATTTTTCGGAGGAAATCTCGTATTAGCTGTGAACCCGCGTCGTATGTATGATTCGCGAGCGGAGTGTCTGTTTAGTATATTGCCCGTGTCGCAGGCATGATCCACGAGCAGGGTAATCGGATCTCCTTTTCATAGTTCATTTTTCTTCTTCCTTGTATCGCGTTCGAATTAGTAGCTTATTGGCACATTGTGGCATCATTTGAGACTTTTGTTCATGTCCGGGGTGGCATATTGCTTGAGTAGTTCGTACTAGTTAAGATTAGATTATTGGTTTTAAAGATCCGTGCAATCTAATTATATGAAGTACATTAAGGAGCTAAGTCCATTATTCGGCCCAGAATGCGGTGATGGTTGTTGACAGGAGTATAGACCCAATGAATTATTGATTCAGCAGTTGGTTATGAATTTTTGCACATCTCTTTTGTCGTGCCGGTATTGTAAGAGTTGGAGTAAGACCTATGTCTGTCACGAGGTGCAATGGAAGCATCAGGTTCGTGGAATTTCGACTAAGTGGATCAGAAAATGCTATTGTGGTCCGGCGAGCAAAGTGATACAAGGTGCGAATTCAGCAAAACTATAAAGTCATGTGTTGGGTATAGCATGTAGTAATTGATATGGTGATCGTATGTTGGAAACAGGCTTGGCAAAGAATTCCTGATGTTAGAATTGGGCTCTAAGGCTTGTCTGCTTGAATAAAAGGGAATATCTTCAGAACTTATTGAGCTAACGTGCTCAACCGGGTTATGGTAGCACGAAAGGTGCAAGAGGTGTCAAACAGTGATTTCAGACTACTTCAGTGTAGTTCTCAACACGTTCGAGGACGAACGTATGTTTAAGTGAGAGAGAATGTAACGACCCGACCGATCGTTTTGAGCTCTATCACGTATTCAGTAGTCTAAGGCCATGAACAGCTTCATTTCAGGTATTGTGACTTGTACGTGTGGTCGGAATTGAATTTCGGGAAGTCCAGAGTTGATTTGGAAGGAGAATTCTTGTTTCGGAAGCTTAAAGTTGAAAGAATGAACTAGGATTGGAATTTTGAGTAAACGACCTCAGAATCGGGATTTGAAGGTTCCAGCAGGTTCGTATGATGATTTCAGACTTGGGCATATGCCCGGTTCGGGTTTTGGATAACCCGTGAGTGTTTTGGCGCTTATTGAGGAAGTTAGCATTTTAGAAGAAATTTCATAAGTTTGGCTTGAAGTGCATTTTAGTGTTATCGCTGTCCGTTTGAGATTCTGAGACTGTGAGTAGCTCCGTATGGTGATTCCGGAGATGGGGGCGCGATCAGAGGTGAACTCGGAGATCCGTAGGCCATTTTGAAGTCATTTGGCTAAAGATGGAAAATTGAAGGTTTTGAGAAGTTTGACCGGAAGTGATGTCACACCTCCTTTTGGCACGCCCCCTACCCCGGAGGGGTGGACGTGAGGGAGTTTTTCCAATTAAAGTGATAATATTCGAAACAGGATTATTTTATTTATTTCAGAGTCGCCACTTGGAATAAATTAAGGTGTCCCAAGTCACCGATTTATTTAAATCCCAAATCGAGGAAATTTCGACTTTCCAAATGAAGTCTGCGAACCAGAAATTCTAAGTAAGGAATTCTGTTGACCCGAGGGAAGGT
>MU777362.1:3570-13579 GCA_026770625.1 Nicotiana glauca | reverse complement strand
ATTAAACTATTACAATATTTTAAAGACCCATACCAATCACTGACACAGCACTTAGTGTCAAAGCAATTCCTCAAGTATTGACACCCCAAACCCCTAAAAAGAACTCTGAAACAAGCCACTATAACCGAACCAAAACCTGGAATTCTGAACTAAGGCCTAATCCAATAAGCTCAGACTTTACTGGTTATCTATCAAACTTAAACAATGAACAAACTGAGATTAACAGTCCACAACAGAGTCGATCGCGTGTTATTGAGACACCAAGTAAAAAATCAGAAACAAACCTATGGCTAATTTGCATTAACAATCAACTAACTAGTGAATCGAGCATTAGAAAAACTAATCAAAGATGCAAATAAAATCCAAACACGGCCTAAGGAAGAACAAAAAGTAGAATTGACAAGGTTTTCCACACATTCATATTTGTTTCTGCACAGTCCAGTTCATAACAGATTACCTCTATGTGACGGGTTCACAATCGATACCCGTATACCATCAAAACATACAATGACCTAACTAACAGATTGAAATGGAAAACTATGAAGAAAATAAAAGTAAACCAAAATCAAAGAAAGAGATCGGGGAAGAACATAAGCGAAATAAAACTACTGAAAACGAAGAAGAATAGATACAGAGGTACCTTGAAAAATCAAAAACAAACGGGCTTGGACCACTTCGAACTCAAAACTTTTGAGGCCAAACAGACTTTAATTGAGTGTTCTCAAGTGAGAACACTTCGACTAAAGCCCATTGAACCATCAAAATCTTCAAAACCGGCTCAGAAACGTTTCTAGGGTTCTTGGGGCTCAGGTTGGGGTTCAAGTGGTTTGGGCTTGATTTGAACCAAACCAAGGTTGATTGGGGTATGAGGGAGGTCAGGATTGGGGCCGGTGTGAATTTGGGGCGGATTGGAGTAAGTTAGGGTTTTGCTCAAATCTTCAGACAAAGATTCGAGAAATTCGGGGATGATTCGAGGTAAACTGGTACGGGGGTTGGAACGGGGAGGTTACGGGGGTTCTAGGGTGTAAAGGTGGAGGTCATAGACCTACAAAACCGCCATGAGGCGATTTCCGGTAGGCGGAAGGCAGTGGTTCGACGGCGGCGTTACATCGTCCCTGGAAGAGACAGAAGGGTGTTTGGGGAATGAGGCTGGGCAAAAGGGTTTTGGGGGTTTTGGGTATATTGAAATGGCTCAAATAATCCGAGCCATTGGATCAAACGATCTGAACGGCTTGGATTAAATGATGGGGAAAGAGAAGGGGTCGTTTAGTGCAAAACGGGGTCGTTTGGTTTAATGAGGGGATGGGTTATGTGGTAAACGGGTTGGATCGGGTTGGTTAAGGGTTGAGGGATGGATAACGGCCGTTGGATTTACGTGGATTGAATGGCTGAGATGGGTTGTCCTTAAACGACGTAGTTCTGGTATCAAACTACGTCGTTTTGACGGCATGGGAGATGGGTCTCTTGGACCAGGCGATTGGGCCTGGGATTGGGGGCGGTTTGGGCCTGGATTGGGGTGGGCTTGGTCCGATTTTGATTTCCATTTCTCTTCTTCTCCTTTCAATTCCTAAAAACCAAAATTCTAAATTATATTACAAAAATCAAATTAACCTATAAAATAGTAATTAACCTCTACTAACAATTAACACACATAAATATTAATTGAAAAGAAAACATACATCTAGGCCTATAAATGTAAAGCGTATTATTTTTTTGTGATTTTTTCGAAATAAAACTTAATTTCTCCTAATAAAAATCTAAACGCCGATGCAACATATATATTTTTGTATTTTATATTAATTCAACAGATAATCGCGCATAGAGAAATGCAAACAACACGAAAAATAACACCAAAATCCACAAAAAATCAACCACAAACACAAATAAAATATTTTATTTTGAATTTTGGGAGCAATTCTCCTATATGGCAAAAATCACATGCTCACAAGTGAACTTTTTGATATCGGGGTTGAAATTCGATTCCAAAAGTTGGAGTAGGTCCGTAATGTCGAATATGACTTGTGCGCAAAATTTGAGATCAATCGGACGTGATTTGATATGTTTAAGCATCGAAAGTAGAAGTTTTTAGTTCTAAAGTTCATAAAGCTTGAATTGGGGTGTAATTCGTGATTTTTTTTGTTGTTTGATGTGATTTGAGGCCTCGATCAAGTCCATAATGTGTTTTGGGACTGGTCGGTATGATTGGTTAGGGTTCCGGGGGCCTCGGGTGGATTCCGGGTGAGTAACGGATCGAAAGTTGGAATTTTTGGACAGCTGAAGGGTCTGGTTGCTGGTATTTTCGCTTCTGCGGTGGGATAACCGCAGAAGCGGAAAGGGAGCCGCAGAAGCAGAGTTTTGGTCAAGGGCTTGAGGACCGCAAATGCGGTCAAGGTTCTACAGAAGCGGGACCGCATATGCGGAAGGCTGGTCGCAGAAGCGGAAGAGGGCAACTTGGAGTGGACCGCAGATGCGGTCAGAGTTCCGCAGAAGCGGGATCGCATCTGCGGTAGGCTTGTCACAGAAGCGAAAAAAGGCAGCCTGGGGAGGACCGCAGAAGCGGTAATTTAACCGCAGAAGCGGTCAAGGGACCGCAGGTGCGGAAATAGTTGGAGGCAGAATTGTTTTAAATGCGCGATTTGGCCATTTTCTCTCATATTTTCATGGCTTGAGCGATTTTTGGGGAGCTTCAAGAGAGGATTTTCGTCATCAATGTCAAGGTAAGTCACTCCCACCTATTTTGAGTTAAATACATCAACTAAGTATGGATTTGAGCATTTCAAATTAGTATAAATTTGAGGTTTTGGTGGAAAACCTAGAAAATTAGCAATCTTGGAGTTTAGCCACGATTTTGGGGATGAAATTAAGAGAAAATCATATAATTGAGTTCATAAGTTCATGGGTAATCTTTATCTTCAAAAAATTTCGGATTCCAGGCACGTGGGCCCGAGGGCATTTTTGTCAACTTTTCGATCGGGGTTAGGAAGTTCTACAAATTGGATTATAATGAGAAGTTAAGTATATATTAATGGATTTACATAATTATTGGCTAGTTTTGGAGTGTTGCGAATCGATTCGAGTCTTCGGAAGGGCGTGGAATGCCGGTTATGGACTTTCGGAGCGAGGTGAGTCTCCTTTCTAACCTTATAAGAGGGAATTGTCCCCATAGGTGAAATAATTGATTATATGCTCCTATTTGTGGGGACTACGTATGAACGAGGTGACGAGAGTCCGTGCGTAGCTACTATTATGCTATTGTCCGGGTAGTTAGGACCCAAAAGCATGCTATACTTGGATTAATTGTAAGCTCATTGACAGCTTGGATTGCTTAGATCGCATTGAATTAGTAAATGAATTTCGAAAAGGATTAAACTTCAATTTCTTAAATTGTTAAAAGAGGACTGGCTTTTAATTGGACAAATGTTCCCTGATAAATCCTTAGTTGGCTATTTGAGCATGTATTTTTATGTGAACCTGCGTCACATGATTAATTCGCGAGCATGGAGATTATTTATTTTATGTTGACCGCGTCGCATGGATAGTTCGCGAGCGGGGTAGTAGATGCATCTATGGTTCGAGCCGTTCGACCCTCGGCAGTGCACAGTTTACATTTCTGTTGGAGCGGCGTCGACCTCGACATGATTTGCGCATGATATATATTATTGCCTGAGAATTTTAAATGTTCATATTGCCTTTCAAGGCTTGAGATAAATTGATAAGATAATGAAAAGTTAACCTTGAAAATCCTTTATTATTTGTTAAAGGTGTTTACCTGTTTTCTGACTTCATGAGTTAGAACTACTATATAAATCCATAATTTTCTCACATTTTTAGTATATTATTATTTGACCTCTAGCAAGTGTTGAAGTCGACCTCTCGTCTCTACTTCTTCGAGATTAGACGGGATACTCATTGAGTACACGTTGTTTACGTACTCATACTATACTTCTGTGCATTTTTGTTGCATAGGTATCTGTAACTCTAGCGGCCTATTGGGCGTAGCAGCACGGATGATTCTGGGAATAGGTAAGCTGCATTATTCGAGACGGTCGCAGCTAGTACAGTTCCTTCCAGTATACTGTATTTACTTCATGTCCACTGTATTCCGGAAGGATGTTGTATGTTATTTCCTTATCAGTAGATGCTCATGCACTTATGACACCGGGTTCTGGGAGAATTTTTAGATTATTAAATATTAAGTTTGTTAAAGATTTCGCGGTTGTTTTCGTAAATTTTATTATTCGTTATTTAATGTGCAAAAAAAAATTAATAATAAAAAAATGAGAATTTAATTGAATAGTTTGGTTGGCTTGCCTGACAGTGGTGTCCGGCGCCACCACGACCCTTAGTAGATTTTGGATCGTGACACCAAACCCAACCAGTAAAATTTTACCGGGTCGTTATTGTTGTCCCCCTCTTCAAACTATAGGCTTTATCTCTATTGACTATTGCAAGTATTATTAGGGTACAATCAATATCTATTTGGGTATGCCTCTATATAACTTTGTGACTAGTAACCTAGCTCACTAGTCGCTACTTTATCCTCTTCTGAGGTTTATCTTCTTTTCCCATTCTTTTTATGCATGCCTTATTCATCACCTCAATTATTCATAGTTTATTCATATCCTTAACTTCTCAAGAATTTATCATTACTCTTACTTGGATACTAAGAGCATGAGCAATCCAACTAGGAGTGGCAAACGGGCGGGTCGGATCGTATATGGTTTGGGTTAAAAACAGGTAATGAAAAAAACTGATCAATTATTTGATCCGTCTCATATTTAATACAGATAAAAAATAGATTAACCAGTGGATAATATGGGTTACCCATATTATCCATAACTTCTTGTATGTGATAACTTCTGGGAGAATTCTTAGTCTCTAACTTGAGGAACTCCCAATTTGAGGCTTTACATGTAAAAGTTAGACCCATTTGTTATCCATTGGTTATCCTTTTTCTAAATGGATAATATGGTTCTTATCCATATTTGACCCATTTTTAAAAAGTTCATTATTCAACCCATTTTTTAGTGGATGATATGGGTGATTAACTATTTTCTTTGAACCATTTTGCCACCCCTAAATTCGGCTAAAATAAAAAGAGAAAAATAACACTATATGGCCACTCAAAGATTTTGTAGCCCATATTTTTTTATTACCAACCCGAAATGGCCTTTTGGCCCAATTTAATTGCAACTTGTAGCTAGTTTGTATTTCCAATGCATTTATCTTTCCAAGACAACATTTAATCATAGCCTTTTTATCTTTCTTTCATTTTATCCAATGCACAGATTTTTCTTCTCATTACCTCTTTCATTTCTATCCTCTTTCTTTCTCACCTCTTTCTTTCTTTGCGTCTTCTTCATCTTCCTTCTATCTTTCTTTGGTTATTTTTTTTTTATTTTCCTTCTCTTCTCTATCTCCATTTCAGATCTGTATTTTTTCTCCTTATTTTTTACTTCTCACTGAAAAATTTTGTTTGAGTACCTAGAAAAATTATAAATTTTTTAATTTAATTATTAAAAAGATTTACTCAATTACGATGTCTGATACAAGAGTGGCAGCAATAGTCGTGGTATTTTCTAGTCAAGCTATTGCTGATGCTTCTTCTTCTTCTTCGGTCATAATAGTGTTTTATGAGTGAAGAACTTTTACAGTAAGTATCGATGGTGGGTCTGGATTTAATGGGGTAGTTGGATGATACTTATATGTAACTTTGTGTATATATATATTGTTATACAATGTATTAAATATTTATATATATACTGTATAAATTTTGTATATAAGTGCTTGTATTTTTTAGTGTATATTATTAAAATTATATATAAATTATTATAAAATATATAAAAATTGTGTATATATATATATATATATATATATATATATATATATATATATATATATATATACTATTACAATGTATAAATAATGTATATAAAGTGTATCCTCTATATTTTAGTGTATCCCTAATATTTCATTAGTGTATAATCATGGGTTAATGTTGTTGGTGTTTTGCGAGATGCTTTGGAGCTTGGAGCTACATGATTCTTTTGGGATGAATTTATGTGCATTTTTTGGGAAGAAGTAAAGGGCGAAGTGTATTTGTGCTGGTGGTTGTTGCTGTCGTCTTCTTCTTCTCCTCCTCCTTCCATGGATTCTAAAGGTCTTTGTATAGAGATGTATAATTAGTGTATTACATGTACAACATATGTATATTTAATGTATCTTTATATATAATTCATGTATCTATATACACTTTGAGTTTTTATACAGTATACATTAATATATATATATATATATATATATATATATATATATATATATATAGAGAGAGAGAGAGAGAGAGAGAGAGAGAGTTTTTCAACAATGAGAAGTATTTTAGTCTTTGGGTTATTTTTGGTGAGTAAACAAAAAACGAGATGAAGTTGTATATACACTAATACATTGTATAAATTTGTATATAAAGTGTATTCTATATTTTTTGTTGTACCCCTAAAATATCCTTAGTGTATTCTAAGCGTTTTAGAGTATCCAAAGTAAATATATTGTTCTACGATGTATAAAAGGTGTATATATTATTCTGCAATGCATAAGAAATGTATAATATTCTATATTTTTTGTTGTACCCCTAAAATATCCTTAGTGTATTCTAAGCATTTTAGAGTATCCAAAGTAAATATATTGTTCTACGATGTATAAAAGGTGTATATATTATTCTGCAATGCATAAGAAGTGTATATATTATTTTATGATGTATTAAAAGTGTATATACACTTTATACTAGTGTAAAATGTGTATATTGTGTGTACACCGTATACACCACCTTCTTCTTTTTCTTCTTATATTATGGGTATTTTTATTTATGCAATATCATATACATTTTAGATTAGATTAATAAAAAAATTTGGCTCTTAGTAAAAGTTTAAAAAAACTTATGTTTAATAGGAAGAGTTTGAAAGTTGCAGGGGTGAAAGTGCTCAAATTTTACCCAAACAAAAAAAAAGAAATCTGAAACATAAAAGGCTATGAAAGTGTTCGAAACTTAAAAAATTCATGATTTTCCGTGTGCCCTAACAAACAAGCAAACAAAAAAAATCCTAAATCCTAAAAGGAACTTTTTTATAGACCTAAAAGGAACCGAAGAAAAAATGCTAAAGGAAGTTCAAATTGCGGTAAATAATTTTTCAGAAAGTTTACAAAAAGATTAGGCGGCCGCTGGTTTTTTAGATGCAATTGCTAGCCCTTGTAATTGTTTTTGGGCTATAAATTGTATGGTGTATTTTGTGGCTATCGATTGTCATTAGGTTTTCCCGGATGGGTAGAAGTGATAATTGCTCAAATAAAAACAAGGTTTATGAAAAATTTAGCCTATGATGGAGGCTGAAATCAAGCAGAAGTCCACCAAAACAGAATTATTTTTTTTCTTGCTTTCCTTTTTTTGTACTCTTTGCAAGTTTTAGCTTCATGGCTTCATTAAAAAAATCCTTCTGTCAGTTTTTAAACGAATAAAAACTACTAGTAATACTTCCTCATTAGTTAAGCCTAAATATGATATTCTATTTAACAACTGTACTATTCACGTTTTTCTTCTCTAAGGAGTCAAAGTGATATAAATTAAGTTTACATTATATTCATTCAGTTGTTAGGTTTTTTTTTTTAATCCAACTACTCTCCTTATTGAGATTTAAGACCATTATTTAAACACTTGTTTAGTAATTTAATATAATCTATCACAACTTCCTTCTCTTAATCAATATCCTAGTCATAAGAGGCAAGTTTTACATGTTTGGAGATTGATATAAAAAGAATGCATAGCAAACCATATCTCACCATTTAACAAACATGCAGTTAAGAATTTAGAAGCCAACTATTCAGTCAACCAAAAATTACAAAAAAAAAGATAGTTATCAACAACAACAAAAACAAAAAAAATAGACGTTAGCATTAACTAGCAGTAGAAGAATTCTGATTAGAAGAAAATTTAATGAGAGAAGCGGCATTGCACAGAGTGTTCAAAAATATGCCAAGATATAAAGAAGTACATCTTAACTTATTGTTGGTTGTGGTTGTGGAAGTCTTGCTATCATCTCCATTCCTAATATTCAAAAATAAATTTTGGAAAAGCAAATTAAACCAATGTAAGAATGAATCAATACCTTCATTATTCCCACAAAGCAATTGTTGGAGTTAAAATGTCAGAAGTTACATTGAGAGAGAGGATGGCCGTAGATTTTTGCTTATTTAATCAAAAAGCAAATATCTCTCTTGAGAAGAAACTTATGTTCTATCTTGTTCTCCTTCACATAAACTTATGAATAGGCTTCTTTTGCCAGGCGTTAGGTATTTGTTTTTTAAGGCATATATATATGAAGCGTTAGCGTTAGGCCTTTTTTTCAATTAAACAGGATAGGCATATATATGAACCGTTCGTTGCCTTTTTTCAATGCCTGAAGTAACAAGTGTTATCTTCTTTTCCTATGTGTTATTATATAAAACTAGTATAATGGTCCGCGCGGTTACTAACGAAAATTCAAAAAAAAAAAAATTTGAACCTTATTGACATAATAACTCATTTATATTAGTATATGAAATCTTTTTAGGTAATACAGTAATAATACGCTCTTCTTCAGTCAAAGGCCTTCTAAAGCCTGATGAAGCAAGACAATATTAGTATTGATATTGATAGAATCGGGAAACGGTGTGCTTTAAGGATAAGTTTCTACTATCTCATTTATTGATTTCAATGTTGTGACGACCCAAAGGGGTCATCACCGTATTTCTCCCTTTTTCCGCGCTTCCGAGGCCTTGAAAACCTCATTTTTAGTTGCCTCGATTTGCGTGCGCAGTCCGGGCGCGAAGCCGGAAAGTTTTTATGTTAAAATATGTGAATTCTGTGAAAAATTTGAAGAATTATGATATTAATATTGATATAGTTGACTTTGGTCAACATTTTGGGTAAACGGACCCGGACCCGTGATGTGATGGTCCCGGGAGGTCCGTAGAAAAATATGGGACTCGGGCATGTGCCCGGAGTCGAAATCCGAGGTCCAGAACCCCGGTAAAAGAATTTTTCTGTTAAATTATTTTCTGAAATTATTAAGGAAAAATAGAAATGAAAATGAGTTAGAAAATATAGGTATCGGCCTCGTATTTTGGTTCCGACGTCCGATACAGGTCTTAAATATGTGTTAAGTACTACCTGTAAAGTTTGGTTAAATTTGGACGTCGTATGACGTGTTTCGGACTAGGAGTTCCAAGTTAGAAAGTTAAAGAACTTTGAAATGAAAATCATGAGTTTTGAGGCTCGATTCAATGTAAATGATGTTATTTTGGCGATTTGATCGCGCGAGTAAGTCTGTAGGATGTTGTTGGAGTTATGTTATGTTTGGTTTGAAGCCCCGAGGGCTCGGGTGAGTTTTGAGTAGGTCCCGGGAGGCCTTAGGCTTAAAATATCAGGCGTGGCAGTGTAGCAGGTCCCACGCGGCCGCGGTGCATTTCTACGCGGTCCGCGTGGGCAGGGTCAAAAAAGTCGTTGGTTTAAGTTTAACCAGTATGGCCGCGCACCAAATCAGTGCGGTCCGCGCTGGAAGCCACGTGGCCGCGGCGCAGTTCTGTATGGTCCGCATGGCTAGGTTCAGAAAGGCCAGGTGCAGGTCCACCAGTGCGGCCGCGCACCAAAACAGTGCGGTCCGCGCTGGGTAGGTTCAGAGAATCATTTTTGCTCCCTTTCCTCGGCGCGGCCGCGGGACATTTATGTGCGGTCCGCGCCAACCCCAGTAAAGTATATAAGTTCAGGATTTTCAGTCATTTTTCACTTTTCAAAAACCCAAAACATAAGAGGCGATTTTCCAAACAATTCCTCTTCTTCAAAACGATTGGTAAGTGATTTCTAACTTATTTTCTTCACTCCTTAACATCTTGTAACATGATTTCAACTTAAATCAAGGATTTTCATAAAGGGGATTGGGGGTTTGGTTAAGGATTAGGGTTTTCAAAAATTGGGAAGTTGGAC
>MU777359.1:40759-67279 GCA_026770625.1 Nicotiana glauca | reverse complement strand
TGTGCATGGCTGACCGTTTTGAGCATGGTAACTTGAGGTGCTTCATGGGTAATAGTGTTGGGATAGAATCATGAGTTGTGGCAAGGCCACGTGATGTTATGACCTTTCGAGGAGGATTCAGTTACCCTATTTCTATGTTGTGAGATGGGATCTTAGTTCTGTATTGTGATGGTACGGGGGAATTGGAATTACAGCTCTTTAGTTGAGTCAGTTGTAATGACTTGAGTGTGTTCAGACCATTTCTTATTGGAGCCTGTGTTGTGCACGTCGTGGCTTAGGCCGGTGTTGGGGTGTCACATCACCAGAGTGGTGTGTTATAGTCGAGATGATCGTTGGAGCCCTTAATGAGTGCAAGCATATGTGATTTCAGCTGGTTAGAAAGGTAATATCGAGGTTTGGCTCCGAAATCTATTGTGGTATCAGTCAAAAAGGAAATGGATTCATAAATGGTTGACATGAGAGTGGGGTTCGGAATTGGTATATGATTTTGGAAAGTGCAATGTGGTTTATGGTTTGGATGGACTGTGGAATTCCAGCTATATTGTGTTATCGGACTTATGTGAGATAGGGTGACGTGGGATCACCCCGAGTATATGCTTTTTAAGGTCATTCAACTATTGGGTTGCTTCTAGTACAACTCTAAGTCCGCTCGAGGACGAGCGTTTGTTTAAGTTGGGGAGAATATGACGACCCAACCCGTCGTCACGTGAGTTACCGCCCTGTTTCCCCCTTATTGCGATGCTTCATGTTTTTATATCGGTATTTGAGTTGATCTGGTGTAATTGCGTTGGTTTTAGTTGGAAATGAGGCACTTAGCCTCTTAGAAGGAAGCTTATTTTAGAAAAGTCAACCAGAAGTGGACTATGTGGTTAGAGGGCTCGGATGTGAATTCTGATGGTTCGGTTAGCTCCGGAAGATGATTTGTGACTTAGGAGTGCGATCAGAATCGAATTTGGAAGTCCGGTGTAGAATTAGGCTTGAATTGGCGAAGTTGGAATTTTGGCGAATTCCGGTTGATAGGTGAGATTTTGATCCGAGGGTCGGAATGGAATTCCGAGAGTTGCAGTAGCTTCCTTAGGTGATTTTGGACTTGTCCGCAAAATTTCAGGTCATTCGGACGTCGTTTGGTTGGGTTTCAGATCGAATGTGAGTTTTGGAAAAATTTGATAAATTTAGGCTTGAATCCGTGGTAATTCGATGATTTTGATGTTTACGATAGTGTTTTTATGTTACCAGCAAGTTTGAATGAAGTAATAGAACATATCTGTGCATTTAGTTGAGGTCCCGAGGGCCTCGGGGTGATTTCGGATGATTGCCGGGAAATTTGGACTTATGAAATCTGCTGAAAGTTGCAGCAGCAGTGCAGGAATTTTCAAGGCTTCACGTTCGCGTGGCCTTGGCCGCGTTCGCGTAGGCGTGGGATGCTTGGTCATCGCATTCGCGAAGGAGAGGCTCGCGATCGCGTAGAAGGGAAATGGGGTTGGCCTGAGTTTGTGCTTCGCGTTCGCGTTTGGTGTCTCGCATTCGCGGAGGGTCTCGACCTTGTGCTTCGCATTCGCAGTAGGTGAGACGTGTTCGCGAATAAGGATTTGGAGCCAGTGAAGTTTGTTCTACGCATCCGCGTGTCTACTGACGCGTTCGCGTAGGTTGAGGCATGAAGTATCGCGATCGCGTGGATTGGGTCGCGTTCGCGTAGATTAATTGTGAGCCTTTTAAAATTTGCTCTTCGCGTTTGCGTGGCTATGGCCGCGAACGCGATGAAGAAATTGACTGGGCAGATAGAATAGTTTTATAACATTTCATCCGCGAACCAAACCCATTTCTCACCATTTTTGCACCACCTTAAGAGATCTTTGATAGATTTATACGGGGATTTCGACGGGAAGTGATTGGAGGTAAGTCTCGTGGCCTAAATACGTCATTTAATCGAAGAATCATCCATTAATTCTCTGAATTTGGGTATAAAATTGAAGAAGCTCGGGCTTGAGTTTTGATAATTCAAATTTGGAATTGATAGGTCATTTGAGCTCGGATTTGGGAGTTCTTAGTATGTACGGACTCGTGGCGAGACGAGGATTCCGGAAATGTAAGTTTCGTAATTTTTTGAGAAGCGGGCCCGAGGCTTGGGTTTTGCTAGTTTTGAGATTTTTGTTATATTTCGATTATTTTCGATTGGGTGTTGTTCCATTAGCCTATTATGATATATTTGTATTGATTTTGGCTAGTTTCGACATGCGTGGAGGCCGGTTTGAGTAGCAAAGGCATCGCAGGCTAGAGTTTTGCCGGATCGAGGTGGGTAATACTTGTAAATGATGTCCTGAGGGTTTGTAAACCCCGGACTTGCACATCATAGTGCTGTATTGAGGTGAGTTGCACGCCGGATAACGGGCGTGAGGTAGAGAACCATTGGGGATTGTGACTTGGTCCGTCCCGCTTAATAAAAACACTACCTAATTGCTTGAAATTGAATTGACACCCTAATAAAGATATTAATTATCATGAACTGGATTGATTATCATGTTTTGGGCTTTGTGTCGAATATTTGAATCCTTCAGGGATTGGTGTCACTGTCTTGGCAATACTATGCATATTTTCATCTCAGTCTAAGGTTTTAAAATGGTATTTTGCGACTCAGCATTTTATAAGATTTGAAAAACTTAAACAAGGCTTTGATGACATTTTAGCTATGAGCTGTTATGATACTGTTGCCCAAGGGGAGTATATGCATTTATGACTATGCATGGATCGGGCTGCACGCCGCAGCGGGAGTGATATTGATATTGCGCTTGGGCTGTAGGAGCCCCTCCGGAGTCTGAACCCCCACAGTGAGCGCGGGCGCCTTTGCATGGATAGGGATGTACGCCACAGCGTCATGTGCATTGCATTGCATTCATGTATTGGCTCTACTTGTACTACGTGGCATGACATTTAGCACTCATACATTACTGGCATACATGTGTTATTTGCCTTATTGACCAGATATCCTGGTGGAAATTGTTAAGGAGTGCTGAGTCCAAGGGGCTGACTTGAGTGCAGACTTGCACTGTTTGATGTTGTACCCAGGTATTGGACTTTTAATAATGAAAGAAAGAGATGTTAAAAAGAGATTTNGTGTGGTTTTTCTTTTCCTCAGCATTATTTACTTTTATTACCGCTGAGTTGGAAGTACTCACTCGACTCCCTGCACCACGTGTGCAGATTTAGGTACTTGGAAGCTTAGCTGAGCTTGGTGCTGGTCTAGAGCCCCATTTGGGATCGTCGAGGTAGTTGCCTGGCGTCCGCAGGACCCGGCACTCCCCTTATTACTCTGTCGTTTTATTTATTCCGTGTACTCTCAGACTTGTAGAATTACTTACAGTATTGTACTGATATTCTGATAGAGGCTCTTGACTCGTGACCCCAGATCTATGGGAGGTTATGTTGTTCTGTGAGATTTTCGGGATATTTTTATAACTATCAGCAAATTTGGTTTATATTACTATTAAGGATTTCTAAATAAATGGTTTATGAGATCTAAGCTCGGGTTGAGAGCACATTTGGTCGGGCTTGCCTAGCCATTGGGTTGTGCGCCATCACGATCGGGTTTGGGGTCGTGACAGTTCTTCAGGCGGGGTCCTAACTGCTGACACTTGAAAGGTACGCCTTTGTTCCCTGGCGGGCTCCTGAATTCAAATTTTAAAATGTATGCCTTTGTTCTCCAGGCGGGCTCCTAACTTCTACAACAATTTACAAAACAAAGAAACTTTTTTGCCCCTATTTCAGTCAAAGAAAAATCTCGTCAGTTTAAAATATCGTGCTGGTTGTGATACTCTTGTTGGGGATGGTTTCCCCCTTTGATCCTTTCCATGTTCTGCCAAGTTCGACTGCCTTGAACTTGGTCGAGACTTTTCGATACTCTGACTACTTCCTTATCAGCAAACTTTTCAACTGTTGCTTCCCACTTTAACCCTTTTTATATGAAATTTTCCAACTGTTGCCTTCCCCTTTTTGGATTTTTATCTGATCCCATATTTTCACGGAACCTCCACCACTTCATCATTTGGTTTATCAATGATGCCTCTTACGTCCCACCACCTTCTCTTCGGCCTATCCTAGCCTCCCTTTGCTTTGTACCACTTTGAAATCTGGCATTAAACTCTGAAAATCATTCTTATTTGTTAAAAACAAACTATTATTGGAAAATTCTTATCCAAAAGAAATGGAATACGATGACTTCAAAAGATAAAAAAAATAAAGGAGAAGATCTTCCTTTAGAAGATTGTTTGAGAAAGAAAAAGACTTATCTGAACGGAATAACTGACCCTAATGATTATGTTGTGCATTTCGGATTAATCAACCCAGCCTATTCAATCAATCAATTTCCCAATTGTCTTGCTTTTTGCCTCAAAGTTTTCCCCAACCCAACTCTTTTCGCCGAATCCCCATCTTTGTTCAACTTGATGCCTTGACGGATCTTTTGCCATCAACCTCACCTCATTTGTCCCTTTCTCAATTCCTTGTCGCCTTATGGTGCCCGTGAAGGTTTCACTAATAAGACTCTCTCATTTTCATTTTCTCTCAGTTTTCGTCACCTTATAGTGCCCTTGTAGGTTTTCACTAATAAGACTCTCTCATTTTTTATTTTTCTTGCTTAAAACCAGAGTGTTGCCCCTGGTATGAATCATCTTTACTTGCTTGACTTGACACTTCTCGAAGACTGATCGGGAGGTCTTTCTCTGGATGTTAATATGGATTGTTGGATTGGGTTGGAAAGAAAAGGGTATCAAAAAGTTCAAACCAAATCCAACGGGTTAGAATCACAACTTTTGGAACCAAATTTCTCATTACAAACACAACTTCTGCCCAATTTTGTTGTTTGGGGATCCTGCAAGTTTTGTTTCCCTGTGACCGAGCCGTGAAGCTGCCTACGTATCCTTAAAAGGAATCAGGTCAAACGTAGTTCATCCCTTCTTCCTTGTTGTTACATTTTTTCTTTTCATTTGTTATTATTATTTTCCCTTTTCTGTTTTTCTTTTTCTTTACTCTTTCCTTTTTCTTTTTCTTTCTCTTTTTTTTTCTTTTCCTTTCTTTTGGTTATCGATTCCAAAGAGGGGTACCAAATAAAATAATTAAGGCTCAAAAGGGTGGACAAAGGGTAAAATGTTTGGATAGCAGAACGAATTGCCTTTGTCATTTCATCCTTCGAGATAATGCCAAGTACAAACAATCAACGATTATACTAAAGAAATCATACATAATATCTCTTGACTGCATTAGAATTGATAGCCATATCTATGCATTTTCCTTCAATACCTGTTAAACATAAAGCGCCATTGGACAATACTCTGGTTACAATGAACGGTCCTTGCCAATTCGGGCGAACTTGCCCTTTGCTTGAGCCTGATGTGGAAGGACCCGTTTCAACACTTGCTGCCCCACTTCAAACTTCCTAGGACGCACCTTCTTGTTGTATGTTCTTGCCATCCTTTTTTGATATAATTGGCCATGACATACTGCTGCCAATATTTTTTCATCAATTAAACTCAACTGCTCCAAACGGGTTTTGACCCACTCATCATCATCAATCTCAGGCTCGACGACAATCCGAAGGGACGGGATTTCAACTTCCATAGGGATTACTGCTTTTGTGCCATATACCAACAAATAAGGAGTTGCTCCTACTGAAGTGCGAACAGTAGTGCGATAAACCAACAACGCAAATGGTAACTTCTCATTCCATTGCCTGGAGCTTTCTACCATTTTCCTCGGTATTTTCTTTATGTTCTTGTTGGCTGCCTCGACTGATCCATTCGCCTTAGGACAATATGGGGTGGAATTGCGATGCGTAATCTTAAACTCCTGACATACTTCTTTCATCAAATTGCTGTTAAGATTAACACCATTATCTGTGATGATTACCTTTGGGATTCCAAATCGGCAGATAATATTTGAGTGTACAAAATCAACCACTGCCTTTTTGGTTACATACTTGAAAGTTTTGGCCTCAACCCATTTGTTAAAGTAATCAATGACCACCACAATGAACCTGTGTCCGTTGGATGCTACTGGATCGATGGGTCCAATGACATCCATGCCCCAAGCAACAAAGGGCCACGGTGCTGACATTGTGTGCAATTTCGATGGTGGAGAGTGAACGTGTATCTGGCATTGATGACATTTGCGCATAAAGCTGATACAATCTCGCTCCATTGTAAGCAAATAATACCTTGATCGAAGGATATTCTTTCTCAATACATATCCGTTCATGTGCAGCCCACAAACTCCAGAATGTATTTCTGCCATGACTGTCGTAGCTTGTTTAGCATCCACGCATCTTAACATTCTAAGATCGGGTGTTCTTTTATACAACACTCCTCCACTGAGTTAAAAACCACTTGCCAACCGTCAAATGGCCCTCTTTTGATCTTCCATAGCCTGCACCGGGTATATCCCCATCCTGATGTACTCCTTGACATCATGGAACCATTGTTCGCCATCAAATTCTTCTTCTACCATGTTACAGTAAGCATGCTGATCACGGACTTGAATATGCAATGGATCAACATGAATTTTTTCTGGATAGTGCAACATTGCTGCCAAGGTAGGCAAAGCATCGACAACCTCATTATGGACTCTTGGGATATGCCTAAATTCCACTTATCTAAACCGTTGACAAAGATCATGCAAACATTGTCTATACGGTATGAGTTTCAAATCCCGTGTTTCCCATTCTTCTTGAATTTGATGTACCAGGAGGTCCGAGTCTCCCAAGACCAAAACGTCCTGGACATCCATGTACGCAGCTAAACTTAAACCCAAAATGCATGCCCATATTCAGCCATGTTGTTGGAACAATAGAAACGGAGCTGAGCCGTAACAAGATAGTGGCGCCCTGTTTCAAAAATAAGTACAGCTCCTACTCCTACTCCAACTCCTTTCATATTTGTAGCCCCATCAAAGAAAAGCCTCCATCCTGGTTCTTCAGTTAGCTCCAGCTCGTCAATATGCATCACTTCTTCATCAGGAAAATATGTCCTCAATGGCTCGTATTCTTCATCGACTGGATTCTCAGCCAACTGATCAGCTAGTGCTTGGGCTTTCATTGTAGTCCCCGTCACATAGACGATGTCAAACTCCGTGAGTAATATTTGCCGCTTCGCCAGTCTCCCTGTGGGCATAGGCTTTTGAAAAATATACTTCAACGGATCCAAACGTGGAATGAGGTAAGTAGTATAGGATGACAGATAATGCTTCAATTTCTGTGCCACCCAAGTTAAGGCACAACATGTCCTCTCAAGGTGAGTGTACTTAACCTCATAAGCCGTAAACTTCTTGCTGAGATAATAGATGGCTTGTTCCTTCCTGCCGGTGATGTCGTGTTGCCCTAGTACATAGCCAAATGAATTTTCCAGGACCGTTAAATAAAGAATCAACGATCTCCCTGGTTCAAGTGGAACCAACACAGGTGGATTTGATGACTACCCTTTTATCTGGTCAAACGCCTCCTGACATTCTTCGGTCCATTCTACCACAGCATCCACTTTCAGTAGCTTAAAAATGGGTTTACAAGTTGCTGTGAGTTGAGCAATAAACCTGCTGATATAATTCAACCTCCACAACAGACCCATTACTTCGGTCTTATTCTTCGGGGGTTGCAGTTCTTGGATAACTTTAATCTTTGACGGATCTAACTCAATACCTCGCCGACTGACTATGAATCCCAATAGCTTTCTAGATGGAACCCCAAATGCACACTTGGCCGGGTTAATTTTAATGTCGTACCTGCGAAGCCTCTGAAAGAACTTCCTCAAATCTGCAACGTGGTCGGCCTGCTGCTCTGACTTAATGATCACGTCATCTACGTATAACTCAATCTCTTTATGGATCATATCATGGAATACAGTGGTTATTTCTTTCATGTATGTTGCCCTAACATTCTTCAGACCAAATGGCATTACTCTGTAGCAATAAGTTTCCCACGACATGATGAATGTCATTTTCTCTACATCTTCTTCATCCATTAAAATCTGATGATACCCAGCATAGCAATCCATAAAATATCCAATCTCACATTTTGCACAATTGTCAATCAGAATTTGGTTATTCGGTAGTGGAAAATTATCCTTTGGGCTTGCTTTGTTGAGATTGCGATAATCAACACACACTCTGATTTTTCCGTCCTTCTTTAGCATCGGCACAACATTAGCCAACCAATCGGGATATCGAGTGACTCGAATAACCATTGCATCCAGCTGTTTGGTTATCTCTTCCTTAATCTTCACACTCATATTAGTTTTGAATTTCCTCAATTTTTGCTTGATGGGAGGGAATGCCGGGTCAGTGGGCAATTTGTGAACCACTAAATTGGTGCTTAAACCCTGCATGTCATCATATGACCATGAAAAAACATCTTTGAATTCAATATGTGTTTTGATTAATTCTTCCCTGATATTCGGTTCAATATGGGCACTTATTTTAGTTTCCTTGATGTTATCTGCGTCCCCTAGATTTATGGCTTTTGTATCGTTTAAGTTAGGCCTGGGTTTTTCTTCGAATTGACTTAGTTCCCTACTAATCTCTTCGAAGGCCTCGTCCTCATCGTATTCCGACTCAGAATCTACTTCTTGCACTATTATTTTGGAGTCAGATTGATTTTCTAGACTGGATTGAGGATTCCTTATGCATGTCATGTCATTAGTACCAGTATCAAGAGAACTGTACATAAAAGAAAAGAAGAAAACAAAACTAAAATAAGGAATGAAGAAGAAACTTCTTATTTTATTGAAATATAGGATAACAAGGTTTTACACACTTTGACAGACTAAAAAAAATAAAAATTTGGATTACAACCCTGGAATAATCCAGACAAACGGGAAGGAAAATCAGAGTGAACTACCAAGACTCCTTTCGAGTGGGAAGAGGAGTAGCCCTCCAATTACTGAGCTATGCCTTTGGTCCCACAAATTGCACGTCTACCTTGCTTGACCCTTCCCCATTTTCTACCATGTTAACTTCGGCAAATAACCTTTTGAACCCTTTATCCAAATCTCCATCAGCACCAATCAGTGACCCGGGAACTTTTGGCAACAACTGCTTTCTAACACCCAGCCTAACGAAAGATCTAGACAGACACGAGATTGGCTTTGGCAAGACCCATGCCTTCTTCTTCATTTTGAGGGCTCGTTTCACATCTGCCGCGGTGGGCTTAAACCACAAACCAAAAGTATCCAAATTCTTTGGAAGAGAAACTGGCTGCACGATGCCTTGGAGATCAGCACCCAAACCTTTACCCGGTATGAAACCATTCTTTAACATTTCGGAAGCCACTATGACAATTACGGCCGTTACTCTAGGAACTGGGATGTTTTTCCCCTCTGGTACATTTTCCACTAGTACTGTGTCAGAGACTTGATATACCCATGGCTCCTGGTTGTCTTCCACTTCGATAAAGGGTATAATGGCATCACCTAGGGCACACATATTATCTTCACCGTGCACCACAATCTCCTGTCTGTCCCACTCGAATTTAACCATTTGATGCAACGTAGATGACACTGCCTTGGCGGCATGGATCCAAGGTCGCCCCAACAAAAGATTATAAGAGACCGCCACATCTAATACTTGAAATTCCATGGTAAACTCCACGGGCCCTATTGTCAATTCTAATATTATGTCACCCACACAATCTTTGCCTCCGCCGTCGAACCCTCGTACACAGACACTATTCTTATGAATTCTATCATCATCGACCTTTACCTTATTCAACGTGGAAAGAGGACATATATTTGCACTGGACCCGTTGACAACTAGAACTCGCATGAACACAGAGTCTTCACATTTCACCGTCAGATAAAGGGCCATGTTATGTTCTGTGCCTTCCACAGGCAATTATCGTCTGAGAAAGTAATTTTATTTACCTCAAAGATTTTATTTGCTATCTTCTCCAGATGATTCACCGAGATCTTGTCAAGGACGTGGGCCTTATTTAATATTTTCATCAGCGCCCGGCGGTGCTCATCTGAGTGGATCAGTAATGAGAGCAATGAGATATGGGCTGGTGTTTTCTTCAATTGTTCTACAATAGAGTAATCATATACTTTCACTTTCCTCAAGAATTTTTCCGCTTCTTGTTCTGTCACAACTTTCTTTACCAATGCCGGGTTATCTTTGGGAATTCTGGCTTTTCTCAATTCTTCAGGGGCAAAGCACCTCCCTGAACGAATCAGACCCTGAGCTTCACAAACTTCTTCCCTGATCTCCTTCCCTTTATACCTCACCACCACTTGTTCATAACTCCAAGGGACAACTTTACTGTTGATCACTGGCAGCTAAGTTACCGGCTTTATAATAACAGGCTCTATGCGAGCACCCTTCATGACCACAACAGGTTTACTTGCAACCCCCAGTACCACCATTTTTGCTTGTTTTGGTTTTACTGCAACAATGCTCGATGAACCTTTCTCGGCCACCCCAACTGGTTTGCTATTTACCCCTTTCAACTCGACCACCAATTTTCGGGTCACCTTTTTTTTTGAGCCGGTTTTGCTGGAACGGATCATCATTAGTGTCTGCGAGGGTTTCTTTGGCTCTCCCTCTCATTGCACCAGCTAGATCATATTGGTCTCATGATGGGCTGGAAGCAGATTCTGGTTGATGTTGGGCATTTTCGGGGTTTGAACCTCAATCCGACGAGTGTCGATGAGCTCTTGAATAGCCGTTTTCAATTTCCAGCATTTTTTGGGTCATGTCTTGGGGCCCCTGAATAATACTCTCAACTTACTGAGTGGTCGAGATTTCTTGGAGGAGGGTTTGGCAACTTAGCCTCAATCGGATTCAACATGCCCAACTGCCTCAGCCTGTGGAATAAACTGTTATATGATTCTCCTAGTGGAGTGAAAGTCTTCTGCTTCTATGCCCTCTCATTCCTGAAGCCTTGGCTTGGATGGAAACCTATTCCAGAGGGGTTTTTATAGGCTCTTGGGGGTGGTTAGGTACTTTAGGGAGTTGGGTAGGTATTTTGTGGAGCTGGCGCACGCCACTATGCGTGTGTAGGGGTTGAATGTATGTCTGAGCATGATGAACAGAGAAATGGGGATCTGGTTGTGGATAGTAGTGCTGTGATGGGCCATATGGATTATGGGGGTAATTTTGGGGGTGGGGTTGTGGCTAGTTAAAGTAAGGTGACGGGCGCCTCGGCCACGCTCTTGATTTGATTGCCACAACATCCTCTTTTTTCTTCCTTCCCAACACTCCTCCAATGACGCTTTGGATGGCTTGGGTGGTCGCCTTGATCACTGAATAGCTCATGATTTTATTGGACTTAGTCCTTCCTCCACCATGCCTCCCATTTTTACCACTTCATTGAGAGACTTCCCGACTGCCGACACCAGGTGGCCAAAATAAGTGGGCTCTAAGGCCTGTAGGAAGTAATCAACCATCTCGCTTTCTTTCATCGGCGGATCAACCCTCGCCGCTTGCCCTCTCCAACGGAAACCGTATTCTCGGAAACTTTCTCCGAACTTCTTCTCAATCTTTGTTAAAGTCAAATGATTTGGGATGATTTCCAGGTTGTACTGAAAGTGACAGGCAAATTCTTGGGCCAGATCGTCCCAAGTGTACCACCGACCATGATCTTGACGGGTGTACCATTCTAACGCTGAGCCTCTCAAGCTCTGACTGAAGTACACCATTAACAATTCATCCCTTCCTCCTACTCCTCTCATTTTACTGCAAAATCTCCTCAGACGGGCCACTGGATCTCCATGTCCATTGTACAAGTCGAATTTGGCATTTTGAACCCTGCCAGCAGTTGTACATTTGGAAATAAACATAGGTCTTTGTAAGCTACACTTACCAGACCTCCTAGTCCTCTCATATATCTAAAGGACTGTTCCGAACTCTTGACCTTCCTATCCATCTCTTCCTGCTCCAAATTCTTAGGAGGCTTCTCGATTTCTACCGTGATACCAAGCTGATGAGGGTAAAGACATCGTTCAGGTGCTTTGAAAGTGGGTTCAGAAGGGTAATATTGATTGTCTTGCGTTTGGAATACAGGCTCGCTGGAAGACCTGTGGAGTGCGGCAGGTGGAGGTGCCACGAAAACAGGGGTAATTGGTAGAGGAGGGTATGGAATTGTATTTGGAACTTGTGGTGTCTGAGAGGTAGTTCCTTGATGATGTTGATAGATGGGAAAATTTGGGGATGAGTCCAAAACAAGCTGTTCTGGAGATTGGGCGGGTATTGGGAGGAAAGTAGGGTTGGCAGGATAAGCTGGTGGTGGCTGAACCTTCGTCTAGGCCTGGTACATTTCAGCCATTTGTTGTTTTAGCTTGTACATTTCATCTTTCATGGCTTGCACATCTACTTCTTCCACCTCAGCACTTCTTTCTCTTTCGGGGCTAGACATGATCACTGGTATTGGTCCCTTTGATCTAGTCTGATAAATGGTAATGTGCCAGTACACTCTAGATAAACTAATTGCTTTAATACTCTTGGAAACAAAAAACTTTTTAGTTTTTAGAGTTTAGGCAAATATGCAATCGCACGTTTGGATGTAATGCACCTAGGTAGTTAACCATTTTCTATTATGCATTTGCTTCGGTTGTGTGCGTCATTCCGGCCTTTCATAATTGTTCCCCTTTTTAGCTCCTCTCAAATTTTCCTTCATTTTATTTGTTTTCATTCTCCCTTTTTTTATTTTTCTTTTTTTAATGGTGGTCGAATCTTATGTGGATTACCTACGTATCATGTCCCTGCATGAATCAGACCGTGCGTAGTTCTGGCCAATGTAAAAAATATGTAGCAAAATATTTTTCACAAAACAACTGCTCTTATTATAATACTTGGAAGAAGTTACAAATTTTGAAAGGACAACAAAGCAAACTTGGAAAGGACTGACTGATAGACTTACAAACTTCAACAAGAAATATACAGACTCAAAACAAAGATTAAGAATACATCAATGCCCCAAAATTCCCTGGGGCCCGCGAGGCATCATTCGGCCTTGCCGCGGGCCTTTGTGCAATATCCCTTCAAAGCCTCTCCATATCATTCATTATTTGCTTGACTAACGTCATTACTACCGCAAAAAATTTAGTACAGGTCATGTCCTCGCACACTCGCCATTTTGTGGTAATGTAACGTGCAATATTTCTAACTCCTTCTCTAATCCTGCTCTTTTCTTGCAGCAACCATCCTATCTGTTGATTCCACATTTCCAGAACTTGAGAGTTATGAAGGAGTTGATCTTGAAACTTATGCATTTGTTCCTCCACCCATGCCATCAGGTCATAGCAGTGTTTCCTATCTGCTCTGAAATCTCTAGCCTGCCTGAATACCCTATCTTCGAGAGTGACTATTGTTCCTCTTAGGATTGTAACGCTCCCCTCATAGTCCCTCTTTATCTGCTGCATATGAAGTGCCTTCTCTTTTACGCCCTTTGTCCATCTGGCCTGGATCCTTGCCAAGCTAGCTTCAGATCTATCCAAGTCATCTTGTCATTCGCGGGCTTTCCCTTTCAGTTTGTTTATGAGTTTTTGGTCAGCCCGGTTCCTTTCCAGTTTTCTGATGGATATGCTCATTTTTCGGATCTGAGATTTAAGGGCCTCATTTTCTTGTACTAGCTTTTTCTTTTCTGCCTCATCTGCAGCGACTTGAACATCCTTTTCAAATTGCAGATCCATGACCTGCTTCTCTAGTTTGCCTATTGTAGCCCTGTACTCGTGTTCTTTAGCCAGCCAGTTGCACTGTCCCTACGACGTTTCAACGAATTCCTAGATATGGGGCCTCTTGGCTAGCCTCTCGAACTCAATGTCTCTTCTATACCAAGCAAGGTATCCTAGCGACACTTCACCTTTGGCCCGATCCCGTACACAAGTATTTGCTGTTAGGTATTGAAATTCGTTCCAAATTTTGAGAACTGTTGCTTCAGGGAACTGTCCATCCGGTCCAATCTCAACTACCCGGACACTGAGATCTTCGTCTTTTGGCACTATCTGGCACTTCCCGAGCTGTCTCAAAACCCGATACGGGGCATAAGGCTAGATGCTTCTAAGGCCCATCAGAAGGAAGTGAGGCCCCGTTGCTGGCATGTATATGATCTCGTCCACAGGCAACCATCCCAGCATCCACTCTACTTGGCTGGTAGTGAGGGACCGAAAGTAAGATATCCATCCTTTGACCCCTTAAGGCAAGCTGATCCCTTTAATCCTTATATAAAATTCCTCTATATAAGTTTTCTCTATTGACCCATAGCTCATGAACTGGGGACGGTGGCACAAGTGTTCGATCATCCACATTTGCAACAACAGATTGCACCCCTTAAAAAAGTCTCCCCCGACTCTGCAGACTGTGAGAGCACGAAAGATCTCAGCTACTATCATAGGCGTGAGTGTGCACCTGGCTTGGGTGAACAAAGTGCTGACCACCCCTGCTATTTTTATATTGATATGACCGCCTTTCCTTGGGAACACCAGGAGCCGTAGAAAAGCCACCATCAAAGCAAAACTTCTATGCTCTTCCCATTTAAGGCGGTTTGCTTTGCTACAGATTTTATTCTCTGGCTTGTTGAACCCTCCTATATGACCATATCTGCTGTATATGAATGACAAAGTACAAAAACCAATTGCCAAGTCCGGATTGTGTACCCCGCTGCTTCTCTTTAGTGAGTCTAAGAAACTGTGCACAGCTATGGTTCTTGGGGCAACCAAGTACTTGTGTCTTAAAGGAAGCTCGGCATTCCCAATGTACCCGGCTATTTCTTCTAAGGTCGGGGTGAGTTCAAAATCTGGAAAGTGGAACACATTGTGCGTCGGGTCCCAGCATGTGACCAATACCCTTATGATATCTCCCCTGGGTATAATTTCCAACAGTCCGGGAAGGCCCCCCAAATACTTCTTGACCTCGTCTTGCCTTTCTCCACCTAGATCATTCCACCACAGCCGCACCTCCAAAGGGATTTTGCTTATGAATAAGAAAGGTTCATCTTGAATTGTGCTCATCCTGCACATTTATTAAGGTGATTAAGTGAAACAATCCTGATTTTATTCTATGTGACTCCAAAACCAAAAATTGACCCTTTTCATATTTTTAATTCTAAAATCAAAAATCCAGCTTTGCAGATACAGCCTTTCAGTGCTACCAGAGGAAGATTTTAAGGTTGGCCCCGCTAACTGGGCAAAATTTGGAAAAAGACCAAAAGTGATTGTTTATGCAAAATCAGCCTTCCGGCGTCCCTTTCGGGAACATTCGGCTATTTTTGACAAAAACGACATCACATCACCTATTTACAATAAAACAAAATTTGTGCATTTAGGGCTATTTTTGCAAAAAGAAGCTGGACCCGATGAGGTTGCCTACGTATCTCACATCCGATGAGAATCAAACTGACGTAGTTCGGGAAAATAAAATGACTGCTACTTTTTTCTTTTCATTAAAACAAGCTATTTTTGAAAACAATATTTTTCTTCTTCTCATTTTATTGTCAACAAAATAAACTATTTTTGAAAACAAGAGTTTTTTTTTATTTTTCTCAAAAATTTGGCAGAGTCCCGACACTATTTGGACATTGTATTTTTCAAAACAGGCGATTAACTCTCTTTACCCCCATACTACTATAGGTTTTTTTTTCTTTTACCCAAGTATTCGAAAGCCGGTCAACATGCAAATCCGAAATAAATAAATGTACAAGTAGGATGCATCAGGATGGTCCATTATTCCGGGTACACCTATCCTAGACAAACCCAACCCCTGTGTTGAGTCCCCTAAGTCAAAATTCACATAATGCAGACAAGCGTTCATACTAGGGATTCAGATGAGGCTGAGTTATTCTAGGTTCAAAAATTGGATATATGTTCTAGACTGTGTACCCAAGCGGACAACTCGAGTCGAGGAGGGGGCTACGTACCGGGGACCCGCAAGATCGTCCCGCTTAGTAACTTGTCCGAGCCTCTTTTCTTATTTCAAGGTATGACACTAACAGAATAGGGAGTTTCGACCAGCAAGCACATCCCCGAAGATAAGAAGAGAAGGGTTTCGTAACAGTTTATATGTACAGTTCAAATAATATCAAAGCGGTAAAAGCATAATTTTGCACATTTAGCCCAACATGTAATAAAATCAAATAATATACAAGCCAAATACAACAAATGTTCCAAGCTCGAATTCTTGAACCTGAACCAAAGTTCTTGGTTCTTATCCCCAGCAGATTCGTCAGAGCTGTCGCACCTCCTTTTTCACCTACACCCCCGGAAAGGGTATAATAAGGGAGTTTTTCCAATTAAAGGACAATCGAAACGGGATTTATTTACTTAAAGAATTCAGAGTCGCCACTTGGGAGATTTATGGTGTCCCGAGTCACTGGTTCAAATCCAGAATTGAGGAAAAGAATGACTCTGTTAAGCAGTCCGCGCACCAGAAATTCGAGTAAGGAATTCTATTAACCCGGGAGAAAGTGTTAGTCATTCTCGAGTTTCGTGGTTCTAGCACGGTCGCTCAACTGCTATAATTGACTTAATTATCTAATTCTTAACAATTATGAACTATGTGCAAATTTTAAACTTTAACCGCTTTTATTATTATTATTTTTTAAGAGAATGACAACGTCGTTAAAACACGTCTCAAACCACGTCACATAAATGCACTCGTAGTTTTTGACATATTTGAGTATCGTTGAGATTTGGATTTGGGTAACATAAATGTGCATTCAAATTTAAGAAGGTAGAATTAATAAATAACACGCCTAAAACAACTACGCATTATTAACTTTGCAGGAAGCCATGGGAATTTGTTAAATGGCTTACCCGAATTTCTAAATATTTAATCACATTTAATTAAATGAGAGCCACGCAACTGTTATTTTTTATTTGGCGAAGTTCACCTTGATTCCATTTTTTAAAGGACGTTTAAACTAAATTCGGAGGACTATAACTATTTTGTTGTTTGATTTGGCATACCTCTTTTAATTAGTGATCTAACTTGCTATAGTTAAACGTGCTTAAGGAAATTTTATTCACATTAACTATCAACTTGCCTATTAAAGTATTGTTTATTTAAAACCAAAAGATCAGCCCGGCGCAAACGGACCAAGGGCACAACTGATGAAGCATGGTTTGAATAGTCATTATGGCCGGCTTGGCGCGCGAATATGTTGGGCTTCAGGTGAAGCCCAGTCCAGTGATCAAATTGTTAGGAAGGAAAAACTAACATAATTGGGCTGGATTTGGGTGGCCCAATACATTATGGCCAGCGAACTGGCGATTCTAAATGGTTTGGGCCAAACTTCAATAGCAAGCCCAATTTTAAAAGAAAAATTGAAGCTAAAAAGTGGGGACTCCAAATTGATTCCCTGAAGGAAATATTGTTTTAAAACAAAAACTTATCACTGATTTTAAACCACAAAACATGGCTACATTTTTTGACAATCAGATATATACAGCCATAAGTCTTTAAACCTCACACCAAATCTAAGTAATGCGATGGAATAGAACTCAACGAGTCTGAAAAATCATCTTCAAACTACTAAAGAATCCAGTCAAACAATGACTTGCTGCTGAGTTACTAAATAACAGTAGAATAAAAATAAGCTCAAATTGACTATTAACCTTAAACATACTCACAAGATACTCAAAACTTTAAAGCCTAAACTAACCTTCCAGACATAATAACAAACATCTTAAACACTGAAAAATTTATAATATCCTACCATTCAGATAACAGTTTCACCCGAGTACACTACAAATTCATCTAAATACAAAATAAACTTCAGACAACACTTGACATAGCATTTGGAGAGTGGTAAAGCTAAGCTAGACTGCTGAAGCTACAACATGGATATACTAGACCCCTAAACATAGAGCCTAGATCCACAAACACTCCTCAAAGACAACCAACTTCATCAATGAGCTTAACAGTCCTCATACTTAATTACACATGTCAAACTAAGATGAAAGTTTCACTCTCAACCATGGTTAAATGAAATCTTAGCTTTAAAATGAGCAGATGCTCAAATGATTAACTCAAGTAGTTAAGCTAGCACAGATGATAAATTAAATATAGTAAAGCTAATCCTATAACTCAATTGACTTGCCTCACACAAAAACTGAATTTAAACTTCATGTTTATTTCATATAGTTCAAATGCTTTGTACAGAGAACCAGGTCCATAGCTTCAGCTTATCATGCCATGAGTTATAAAGGAAATACCTGGAAATGAAAGGAAACAGGGAGAAATGAGGATTCAGTAAAACAGCAACAATAGATCAACAACTAGGTTCAATGGAATAGTAATCCAACACAGCCAAACAGCTTCAAACCAAGCTCTTAAACCCCAAAATCAAACTCAAATCCAATCCACTTTAACCCAGAGATGACTTGGTGATTTTCGGTGTTTTAAGCTAACCCAAAAACTAGGAAAAACATAATAGAAATGACTCAATTTTGGACCAGTTTTCAACTATAGCAGGCAAAGAATTCAGTGTTATTCTCCTAGCTAACTCTCTACATGTCTATCTATTTAGTATTTCAATATCAGCCTGTGTGTATCAGTGTATATCCATGTTAATGTCTATGTCCTCTTTGTTTTTCTCTCTTAACTTTTCAGAATTTTTTCCCCCTCTCTTATCAATGTTCAAAAGTCTTTCTAGTTTTTTCCAGTTGTTAAAGACTCTGTTCTCTGGATTTCTATATGTTCAAGACCCCTCTCAAATTTCAGAGTGTTTTCAATGTCTTTCTCTCTAATGTCTAATTCACTGCTTCTTAAATAGACCTTTCCCGAGTGTTTTTTTCCACTAGCATTTATTTTCTAGTTTAGTTTCCTACTGAATTGTCCCACTCACTTAGTGCTTATTAACTAATAGCTATTTTACCCCCTAGCAATTGTTAGCAGCCTTAAAATTAGCAATAGTGCAATTTCCATTACCTCCATTATTTCCGTATTATATTCTATCTAGGTTGACCCCTAAGATTCTGCTAATTACCCCTTAAAACCCCAGTTATTTACATTCATGAAAATCCCTCTTGGCCAAAAATTATTGGGCCTCTTTTAACTAGGCCATAGATGACCCAATAGTCCCAGGGCTGATCTCAAACAAGTCAATGTGAGCATCTGAAGCTCAGGTTCTGACCCAAACCGCTTATTGAGAAGCTTCCTAATTTTTAAACTATCACGTTATACTAACAGTGAGCAAAGGATTAAAATTTTTAACTGGATTAAAACAAAATTAGCTATCATATTTACTAAACGACACACATGAATATGAACTGGACCAATCACAATTTAAACCTAATGTGACGACCCGACCCATCGTCTCATGAGTTACCACTCTGATTTCTCCATTTTCAACTTCCTTATACTTCATTATCCATATCTTGTGTAATCGAGTTTATTTGAAGTGGTTGTAATAAGAAATGAGACACTTAGTCTCTTTTAAGAAGCCTTAAGTTGGAAAAGTCAATCGAACGTTGACTTATGAATTAGAAGGTTTGGATGTGAATTCTGATGGTTCGGTTAGCTCCGGGAGATGATTTGTGACTTAAGAGTGTGATCGAAAGTGGTTTTGGAGGTTCGGTGTAAAATTAGGCTTGAATTGGCGAAGTTAGTATTTTGGCGAATTCCTGTTGATATGCGAGATTTTGATATAGGGGTCGGAATGGAATTCCGAGAGTTGCAGTAGCTCCGTTATGTCATTTGGATTTGCGTGCAAAGTTTCAGATCATTTGAACGAGGTCTGGTAGATTTTTTGATTGAAAATGTGTTTTTAGAGTTTTTGAAAATTTTAAGGTTGAATCCGACGAAAAATTTGTGTTTTGATGTTGTTTTGAGCGTTCCGAAGGTTGGAACAAGTTTGAATGATGTTTTAGAATTGGTTGGCATGTTTGGTTGAGGTCCCGGGGGGCCTTGGGTGAGTTTTGGGGTGGTTTCGGACCATTTTTAGGCCATTTTTAACTACTGGTTTTTGGCTACAGTAGTGTTCTATGCGATCGCAGGGAATAGGTTGCGATCGCGGTGAGTAAAATGTGAGAAAAGTTCCAATGAATCGCGATCGCAGAAAGCCTTTCGCGATTGCGGAGAAGAAATATTCTGTTGCATTGATCCCACTTTGGAAGCTTATATCTCACAATCTATAAGGAATTTGTAGATGATAAATGAAAATTGTAGCCCTTTGTGTCTAGTTTTTAGAAATGTAAATTAATTGGAATTTGAAGTTGTGTAAAAAAGATTATGGTGGTTACACTATAGGCTGCCCGGGATGGTCTCTAATACACAGGAATGACTTTGAAAGCTTATATCTCGCAATGTATAAGGATTCTGGAAATGAGCAACATATGAAATTATATCCTTCTGTATCTAGTTTTCAGAACATCAAACCATTTGTAATTTGGAGTTGTTTGCAAAAAGATATGACCTTTATACTTGAGGCTGTCCGGAAGAGCTAGGAACTGTTCATCGCGATCGCGAAGAGTAAATTTTGGGCTGGAAAAATTGTTCTCCACGATCGTGAAGCATTTTTCGCGGTTGCGAAGAGTAAATACCTGGGCAGAATGTTTTAAAACACGTCAGTCGCGAATTTGGGGCTCATTTACTCTATTGTTGGTCTTTTTGAAGAAAATTGAAGAGGGATTCAAGGAGAATCGATTGGAGGTAAGATTTTGAACTTAAAACTCGTTTTTATTGTGAAATTGGTTTAGAAATTCATGGAAATTAAGCATAAAATTGATGAACTAGGGCTTGAGTTTTTGATATTTCAAATTGGGATTTGATGGGTCATTTGAGCTCGGATTTGAGAGTTCTTAGTATGTATGAACTCGTGAGAAGATGGGGAATCTATTAATGTTAAATTTTTTGATTTTCGAGAAGTGGGACCGGGGCTCGGGTTTTGCTAATTTCGAGATTCTTGATAATTGTTTTATTGTTTTCGATTGGGTATTGTTCCCTTAGCATATTGTAATGTATTCGCTTTGATTTTGGTTAGATTCGACGTGCGTGGAGACCAGTTAGAGGGGCAAAGGCGTCGCGAGCTAGAGATTTCACCGGTTCGAGGTGAGTAATGATTTTTAATGATATCCTGAGGGTTTGAAACCCCATATTTGCACACCGTAGTGCTATATTGAGGTGACTTACACGCCGGATAGCGAGCGTGGGGTAGAGCACCATTGGGGATTGTGACTTGGTCCATCCCGGTTGTTGATTTTATCGCGTATTTGACTGAAACTTATTTGATATTATCATGATTTGGTCTGATTGCCATATTTGGTCTTCGTGCTAATTATTTGAACCCTTCGGGGATTTTTATCACTCTTTCCTCGCTATTTGATATACTACTTGAACTCAGTCCTGTTGATTATACTTTTTGCAAACTCAGCCATTTTAATCGATTTTTGAGACTTTACTGATATTTCACTATTGTCTGGGATGAGAACTATTGTTTTATTGATGCCCGAGGGGCTTATGATATTTTCTAGACTGAGTGAGGCTTTCAGGCCTTGAGCGTAAGGTGAGGAGGCTTCCAGGCCTCGAGTGATATGTGAGGAGTCTTTCATGCCCGAGTTTATTGTGAGAAGGCTTTCAGGCCTCATGTTGATATGTACAGGCTTTCAGGCCTTATGATGATATAGCGCTTGGGCTGTAGGAGCCCCTCCGGAGTCTGCACCCTACAGTGAGCGCGGGTACCCATGTGATGTGATACTGAGCCCGAGGGGCTGATACTGTTCTGAGTGATGTGATACTGTGCCCGAGGGGCTGATACTATTCTGAGTGATGTGATACTGTGCCCGAGGGGCTGATACTGTTCTGAGCGATTGATATTGAGCCCGGGGGGATGTTACTGTTTTGAGATGTGCCCGAGGGGCGAACTTTGATGTGCTCATCTTGCATATTTACTTGTCTTTTTACGTGTTATACTGTGGTGCTTGTGCCCGAGGGGCGGATTTTCTGTGCTTATCAGCACTAACTGTTTTGAAATAGTTTTCGGAATTATTGAAAAGATCATTTTCAAAAGAGATTTGAACTGAGCCAAGGTATTTCTAAAGATTTCACAGATTTTCACTATTTTTCTCAGAAAATTGTACCCGGCTTCTATACAGCATGTTGGTTGCTTTACGTGATTTCTTGCTGCTCAGTTATTATTTACCTTTATTAGTCACTGAGTTGGAGTACTCACTTTACTCCCTGCACCTCGCGTGCAGTTGCAGGTATTTGTTCACCCGGTAGCGGGTATTGGCTGCGTGGAGGCAAAGTTGTAGAGGTTTTAGCGAGGTGACTGCCAGCATTTGCAGCACCACGGTCTTTCTATGTTATTCATTATTCTTGTTCAGTATATTTCTAGACTATAAAGTGGATATTTCATTCTTATAGATGCTTGTGACTTGTGACACCCCGATTAGGGCTGTGTTGTGTTGTAAATCTGTTAATTAATATCATTAAATCGTATCTTGTCGTTCATTTGTGTTTAACTATTTTGAAAGAGTCGAGTTGGGTTAGTTGGCTGGCCTTGTATTCACGAGGGGCGCCATCACGACCGGTACGGGGTTTGAGTCGTGACACCTAATTCAAAAACTTAATTGAATTGATCAAAGAAGAAAATAAGATGAAGCAGAAGTGAAATAACAACAAAGCGAAAGAAATAGTACTTACCAATTCTACTGACTCGTTTGGTATTTTGAAACTTTCCCGATTTCATCGCCAAATGATGTTAGTCACTTATTCTTTATTAGAACAAGTGATTAACACCATCCAGTGATGAAAACGGCCCTGGGATTGTCAACAAACCTCGAGTCTAAGTCTGACCTCTTGGACTCGAATTTAAGATTTGAAATTCGAGAGGTTGTGGGGTGTTTTGAGGGGGAAAAATCGGGGATTTGAAAGGAGGGGGTCAAGGTGGTTGTGTGGTGATAGTTTGAGACGATTTGGGGGCGGCGGCGCCACTGTAAAATATGAGGTCGGCGCTAGGGTTTATGGTTTAGATCAGATATTCGACACGTTCTAGGAACGTTTGAAGGAAGGGGGTTTGGATTTGGAAAGAGGAGGTTGAGGCGGGTCAGGGGTGTAAATTTGGGGCTGATTGGATGCCGGTCGCCACCGTGGGCGATTATCGGTGGGCGGAGGGTTTGGCCTCTGAAGGTTAGGGACAAAGAGGTAGGGGGTATTCTGAAGGGGGTGGGGTTGGTTTTGGAAACTTATATATGGAGGGGGTGGAATGAATCCTGGCCGTTTGATCAATTAAGATCAACGTCTTGGATTAATTGACTTATCAAAACGATATTGTTCTGACTCCTTATTGACTTATCAAAACGATATTGTTCTGACTCCTTCAAGACCGGGTCGGTCTCTGATGTAAACGGTCAGGGTCGGATACGGGTGAGGGAACGTATTTTGGACCGTTGGATGAACGATCTTTAACGGCTCCGATTAATTGAACCCAAACGACGTCGTTTGGTTTGAAGCTGGAGACGGAATAGGTTTGGGGTAGGTTTGGGCCGGTTTTGGTGTGGATTTGGCCAGGTTTGGGGTGCATTTTCGTTTGGGCTTTGAATTTTTTGGCCCAAATCCGGGTCCTTTTACTTCCCTTCTCTTTTTATTAATTTTTTTTTCTTTTCTTTTCTTCCTCTTTTCAAAAAATTAAAACTAAAAAATCTTATTATAAAACTCAAATTAACTTAAAAATATCAATTAACTCTAAAATAATAATTATCACACATAATTAAAAATCAAATTAAAGGAAAAACATAAAGTTTGGACATTAAACACTAAAGCATGCAAAGTACGTTATTATATTTTTTTTTTATTTTTGTAAAACAACAATTTTCTTAATTACTCTAAAAATATAAAATTAAATCCTAAATACCAATGCAATATATTTTTGTATTTTTCGTTAATTAAACAAAATATACAGGCACAGACAAATCAAATAATGACAGAAAATAAAACACAATTTCACAAAACTTCAAACAATAAAACAAACAATTTTTGTTTTGATTTTGTGGGAGTAATTCATGTGAGGCAAAAATCACGTGGTCACACCTTGTGCAAGTAAGATTAAATTGAATACGGATAATAGTATCAAAACGTAAACTGACGATTATGCTTTTGGAGGACTCTTTAGAAATGAACAAGGAAAATGGCTATTGGATTGCTTAAGTAAGTTGCAACCAACTTCCAGCCTTGTTACGAAATTATATAGCATTAAAGAAGTGTTAAAACTAGCACGAAAAAAATAAGATATGAAAAATTAACAAGTGGAAATAGATTGCCTATTGGCCGTCTAGCTTATCAATGAGGACGATATACAGTCGCCAACTTATTGTTATTATTAAAAATTATAAATATTTATTGAGTGTTAACAAGACCACCGGGGGCGAGAGAGGTGTATATCTTCGGGCCGCACCGGGGGCTACAAAGGAGACTGGTGGTGGAATGCAGTTATCCAAAGTAAAGTGGAATCGAAGAAGGCGGCTTATCTGAGGTTAATAGGGAGTACTAGCGAAGAGGAGAAGAAAGCGAACAGTGAGATTAGGGTGTACATAGGTCGGGTTGTTCGGATTTTACAATTACCAAACCAAACCAATTGTGTCGGGTTATTAAATTTAAATACCAAACCAAACCAATAACTCGGATTTTTTGCTCTCGGTTTTTCTCGGATTTTCTTGGGTTTTCGGGTTATTAGGATTTTTTTCGGATTTTTTTTCCCGGTAAAATCTTCGTAGAACAAAACATATAAATTGTGCTCAAAATATTTTATCTTTAATCCTAGTAAAATACAACTACATAAAGTATTTTTCAAGAAAATAATTACAAAATATGAGATATATCATGGCATTATCCTAAAATATTCAACAATAAAGTCAATAAAATTATGTAATATGAATATTCCTAATTAAAAAGTCATAATAAAGATAAACATAATCTAAAAGTGCTAAATCATGCTAAAATAAGTAGACTAATAAGGGATTATTAATAACATGACTAAACGCTAAAGAAAAAATAAAAATAGGTTATGCATTTTTATCAAAATTATTGCAAAAAAATAAAATAAATATTCAATACATTCCCGTTCGTAGTATTGAATTGAATGTCTTTTGTTAGCAATAGTATTGATTTGATTTTGGTTTGGACTTTTGCTAGCATTGTTTAATTTACTAATGTTAATGGCTATAANATTTATATATTAAATATACCTAAAATTTCTATATATATAATGTCGGGTTGGTTTGGTTTCGGTTTGACTTTCTTTAGTTAAAACCAAACCAAACCAATTGTGGTCGGGTTTTTTCTTCCAACACCAAACCATGGACGGATTTTTTTCTTGGTTTGACTCGGATTATCCGGTTGGTGCGGTTTGTCGGTTTCCTTTGTACACCCTTAAGTGAGATATATAAGCTAGCTAGGACGGAGGCGAAGATGGCAGTAACGGAGGCTAAGACGGCAGTGTTTGCTCGTCTGTATGAGGAACTAGAGAACAAAGGTAGGGAGAAGAAATTATTTCGACTTGCTAAGGTGAGAGAGAGTTCGGATCGGGATTTGGACCAAGTGAGGTGCATAAAAGATGAGGACGGCAAAGTTTTGACGGGGGATGACCAGATTAAAAGGAGATGGCAGCCACACTTTCATAAACTTCTAAATGAAGAAGGAGATCAGGATACTATACTAGGTGAATTGAGGAGTGCCGACAACCCTCACGAATTGAGTTATTGTGGGGACATTGAGGTTGATGAGGTAATGGAGGCAATGCGTAAGATGAGGAGGGGTAGAGCTACAGGGTCAGACGAAATTCCGATTGAACTTTGGAGGTGTGTGGGTAGAGCAGGCTTGGAATGGCTTACTGGATTGTTTAATGTTATATTCAAGACTAATAGGATGCCGAAAGAGTGGAGGTAGAGTACAATGGTTCCGTTGTATAAGAACAAGGGTGATATCCAGAGTTGCAACAACTATAGAGGTATCAAATTACTGAATCATACCATGAAAGTCTGGGAGAGAGTGGTAGAAATGAGAGTGCGAAGGACGGTGTCTATTTCAGACAACCAGTTCGGGTTCATGCTGGGGCGATCTACCACAAAAGTTATCCACCTTATTAGGAGAATGGTGGAACAATACAGGGATAGGAAGAAGGATCTTTACGTGGTGTTTATCAATCTAGAGAAAGCGTACGACAGGGTTTCTAGGGAGGTCTTATGGAGCTGCTTAGAGGTTAAAGGGGTCCCGGTCCCCTACATTATTGTGATTAAAGACATGTATGATGGAGCTAAGACTCGGGTTAGGACAGATAGGAGGCGACTCTGAGCATTTTCCGGTTGTTAATGGGTTGCACCAAGGGTCTGCGTTCAGCCCTTTCCTATTTGCCCTGGTGATGGATTCCATAATACATCATATTCAAGGGGAGGTGCATTGGTGCATGCTATTTGCTGATGACATAGTCCTAATTGACGAAACACGACGCGACGTCAACGAGAGGCTAAAGGTTTGGAGACACGCCCTTGAGTCTAAAGGTTTCAGGTTGAGCAGGACGAAGACGGAGTATCTCAAGTGCAAATTTGGGGCTGAGTCGAC
>MU777359.1:28366-40550 GCA_026770625.1 Nicotiana glauca | reverse complement strand
GGTAGAAATGAGAGTGCGAAGGACGGTGTCTATTTCAGACAACCAGTTCGGGTTCATGCTGGGGCGATCTACCACAAAAGTTATCCACCTTATTAGGAGAATGGTGGAACAATACAGGGATAGGAAGAAGGATCTTTACGTGGTGTTTATCAATCTAGAGAAAGCGTACGACAGGGTTTCTAGGGAGGTCTTATGGAGCTGCTTAGAGGTTAAAGGGGTCCCGGTCCCCTACATTATTGTGATTAAAGACATGTATGATGGAGCTAAGACTCGGGTTAGGACAGATAGGAGGCGACTCTGAGCATTTTCCGGTTGTTAATGGGTTGCACCAAGGGTCTGCGTTCAGCCCTTTCCTATTTGCCCTGGTGATGGATTCCATAATACATCATATTCAAGGGGAGGTGCATTGGTGCATGCTATTTGCTGATGACATAGTCCTAATTGACGAAACACGACGCGACGTCAACGAGAGGCTAAAGGTTTGGAGACACGCCCTTGAGTCTAAAGGTTTCAGGTTGAGCAGGACGAAGACGGAGTATCTCAAGTGCAAATTTGGGGCTGAGTCGACGGAAGTGGGAGTGGAAGTGAGGCTTGACTCTCAAGTAATCCCTAAGAGGGGTAGTTTCAAGTACCTTGGGTCAGTTATTTAGGGGATTAGGGAGATCGACGAGGATGTCACCCACCGTATAGGGGTGGGGTGGATGAAGTGGAGGTTAGCGACAGGAGTCCTGTATGACAGGAAAGTGCCTCCGCTACTAAAAGGTAAGTTTTATAGAGCAGTGGTTAGGTCTGCCATGTTATATGGGACCGAGTGTTGGCTGGTTAAGAACTCACACATTCAGAAGATGAAAGTAGCAGAGATGAGGATGTTGAGGTGGACTGTGCGGGCACACAAGGATGGAGAAGATTAGGAATGAAGTTATTCGAGAGAAGGTGGGCGTAGCCCCCATGAAGGACAAGATGCGGGAAGCAAGACTCAGATGGTTCGGGCACATTCAGAGGAGGAGCACCGATGCACCAGTGAGAAGGTGTGAGAGACTGACTGTGGCGGGCACGAGGAGAGGTAGAGGGAGACCTAAGAAGTATTGGGGAGATGTGATCAGGCAGGACATGGCGCGACTTAGAATTACTGAGGACATGGCCCTTGACAGGTTAGTATGGAGGTCGAGCATTAATGTTGTAGGTTAGAGGAAGTTGTGGATATTTCTAGAGCGAGACTAGCGAGTAAGGGAACTAGTCTTAGGATACTATTGATTAGTTACTGATGCGGGGCTTTATCTGTTGGATATTAGTATATCTTTCTTCCACCCCTTTTCTTCATCTTTTTCGTGTTTCCTATATTTTATATATTGTTGTTATTTTGTTATTTTATGTATATTAGGTATATTATGTATTTTATATTATTTTATTATGAGTATATTTATAGTACTAATATATCTTTTTTGTTGCTTTCTTGAGCCGAGGGTCTCCTGGAAACAGCCTCTCTGCCTCTCGGGGTAGGGGGTAAGGTCTGCGTACATATTACCCTCCCCAGACCCCACTTGTGGGATTATACTGGATTGTTGTTGTTGTTGTCACAAGACCACCATTGCACATATTTGGACGAAGGTGAACCAATGTGCCGATTTTGTGGCAAACGAAGTACACCAACATTAAGCGGATCTATCTATCTAGGAAGTTGCTTTCAAGGATATGAAGTTTTTTTTCCATGGCTGACTTAATTTATGTAGCTTACGAAAGATTTTTAAGGGTTTTATCTAATATTATCTCTGTGCCAAAAAAGAAAATCAAGTTATTTTATATTATCAGTAAATTTTAACATGTGATAGTATATTAATTACTTATTATTTTTATCATAATATTTATCAATTAATTTATTTGTAATTTTCTAATAAATGGCCAATTATATAATATATATATATGGTTCGAAAGTTAACGAATACTTTGCAAGCAAATACAATCAAAAAGTAAATCGTAATCGAAAATAATAAGACCTAGAAATGTGTATAATATCTTTTATCGCTTTGGATATATTGAGTGTTCTAGAGAGTAAAAAGGTAGAGAGAAAGAGAGATAGAGAGAAAGAGAGCTTGTATTAGAAAAAGATCTGATCCCTTAAAACATTGGGATCCTCCTTTATATAACAGGAGGACCTCCTCGAAATAATAAAAAAAATATAAAGATAGGTCACGCGTCCTCGAGGGGACGACGAGACTTATAAATGCGCTTTCGCTCCGACATTCTGGGGGCGTACCCTTACTATGACCATTGTTTAATCATGGGTCGTTGCTACAACAAGGGGCAGAATTTGACCTTATATAGTTAGTCCCTCCGTTTGTTGGTGACGTAGTGGAGTATGTCGCCAATGGACGGATCCGCGAACCGCGTGCTGGAAAAATTTTGGCCATGTCCGGAGATGACGATGTAAAGGGGCGACCATTCGAATCTGTTGATATATTGGCGCGCAAATCCTTTTATGAAATGACGTCACCGTATGCGGGCGTCATCATTACGCGTGTTCCCGAGGAAATAGAAAAGGTGTTTTGATGCTTGGTTTATCGCGCCTGAAAGGGTTTTGCCTCTTCGATTTCAACGCTACCCGACCCTATAAATAGGGAATGGGTTCAATTTTGACCTAACTTTAGATCATTTGTAGAAAGTTTTCCGACTATTTCAAGAGAGCGCTTTCTCTTCATGAGAACCCACAGCTTTTGTGAAAGTACATTCGTGGTTGTGTAATACATCGCTTCTCACTCGAGAATCATGACGAAATCTAAACGTGGTAACACTTCAGGAGATCGCAGTAATAAATCAACCGATATACCGCATCCATCCGGTGGTAAATAAGGGGAGAAAGGGAAGGATCTCACTCCTCTCACCGTAAATAATGTACTCCCAAAACAACTCCTTGCTAGGAGGGATTTTCAAAGAGATTCTCCTGAACAGCCTTGGGAGAAGTCTGAATTAAAACAAGCCAATTTGGACCTTCTTCGTAATTCATATGATATACCCGCTCATGTAGAGATAGTTCTAGTGGGGGAGGACTACGCGATCACCCATAGGCTATGGCCTCTACTGTACATTCTACGAATACGCCTTTTTGATCGGCTATGCCCTCCCCCTTCTTTCATTGGCGGAAGAACTCTATCATTTCTATAATATATGTCCTACCCAACTTACTCCATATACCCTAAAGGTGTGTAGGGTAGAATCTACGTACGCAGAGTTAGCTGGGTTGGAGGTCTCCGTCCACCACCTTTTGCAGCTATTCGGCGCCAGCTACCTGAGGGGTACCATGCTGCATTTAAAAAATCGCGGTTCAAAGGGGCTGATCGTGGAAATCGATGACCGGCCCAACCGAGGCTATTGGCCCAGATTTTTCTTCATTAGGACGGAACACCTGGTGTCCAATCCCGTCGGATTCCCTGAGAGGTGGAATTCGAGACATAAGTATTCGTACCTGTCAAATCGTTTATTGTTTTTGACATTAGCGGTTCCGATTATATCATCCTTATAATTTTTCTGTGATTATCCGATCCGCTGCCTCTAGCAGAGGAGATCCGTGAGTGGGTGGAGTTCATTAAATGTTACAACCATGCGAGCCCTTCAGGTATTTCTCTGACTTTAGTTAATCGTTTTCGTAAGCCTCGTCAGCTAAATCACTGTTGTTGACAGGTCGAAGTTCTCCCAAGAGGAGGGTGACAGTGCCCATCTCCTCCCAACCAGATGCCGGTCAAGTTACGTAGGAGATACTTTATGCATCCGCTAGGGAAAGGGTGACCGTAGTCTCTTTGCAAGAGGTAGCGCTTGCGGAAATAGCCGCAAGTGAGGAGAGGTCATCGACGTCGTCTCCGCACCCTGCGGATGAGCCTTCTGAGGGAGAGGAGCCCGAGGAGAGGAAAATAAGGAGGCTCATAATGGGCAAGGCGGTGGCGATGGGAGGCGAAGAGAGGGACGTGCCTCGCCAGCCAACTAGGCACGTCCTTATGGACGACGCCATTCGATTGGGGTGGCCGACCACCCAGATACGTGCTAATGTTGTTAGCAGCACGACTCGCATTGCCGAGGGCATTTCATCGCCCCTTGTTGGTGGTGAAACTGGGGGGACAGCTGCTGAGGTCACCCATGGGAACACGGGTGAGATGGCGGAAAGCCCTGCTCATGTGGAGATGATGGCAGACGGATCTGGCCGTCACATTGTGATTCCAGAGGCTTACAACTTGCTGCAGCACAACGAGCGGGCTGTATTGGAGATGGCTCTACTTTGTGCGGCTCTTGAGCATGATATGCCGAGTGTTGTCAGTGACGCGGAGCTATCTCAAATGGTCGTAGGAATGGCGTTGCAGGTATCTTCTCCGTTCTTCTGCATGTTATGTAGTTGATTCTGATGCGTACTAATTCGTGTGCATATATATGCATTCTTCTCTCTCTCTTTTTTTAGACCCAGGTTCTGGAAGTAGAGAGAAGGCGCCGCGAGAAGAATAAAGCGACCATTTTTTATAAGATGGTGAAGAAATATAAACGGTGTCTCTCCAAGCATCAAGCAGTGGTGGATCTTTTCCAGCAGGATCCACAATTCCAGGTTTTTCGGGAGGGCCTTGATCAGAGGGAGGCACAACTAAACCGTAGGGCGGCGGAGCTGGAGAAGGCAGATGAAGAGTTGATGAGGGCGGTGGCTCGCAATAACGAGCTGGAATTGCTCCTCAATCTGAGGGACGAAGAGTTGGAGCTTAGTCGCGGATTGGCGGCGGAGGTAGCTGATCTCCATGGTAGGGTGGCAGCTTTAACAACCGAGCTTGCAACGAAGATGGCTGGGATTGGTGCCCTCAAGCGTGCTTCCTCGCCACGGTTCGGGGACGAGGCCCAAGATGCGCACGAGGTGTGGATATACGCGGAAGCTAAGTTGGACGTGTACAAAAAACTTCTTGTTGCAGAACGTGCCTCTGAGGAGGAGGTCCAAGAGCATTTGCGTGAGGCTCGTGCAGCCTATGGGTATAGCTCCGACTCTCCCGACCGAGAAGGTTATACTTCTAAGGATGTCAATCGGCTTGAGTCCGGCTCGTGGTTTAATGAGGCTTATTATGATAACCAAGGACGGGGGCGAGCGGATGGCGAGGACAACCCTGGCGAGGCCCCTTAAGACTTGTATAGATTTTGCAGTTTTTCTTCTTTTTCTTTGAATGTAACAGGAGTCCTCCGTGGGACTAAGTGTATATGATTTTTGTTATAGTAAAAGAGTTATACTTGTATTGCTTATCCTTTCGTATTTTTCTTTGCTTATACACTATTTGTCACTATCGGGCAGGATCGACGATCGTTAGTGATGGCCTTTGGCCCATAGGATGTAGTTTCAAGTATCATTGAAGTGTTTTTCCGTCGCCATCGAGCGGGGTCGACAATTATTGGCGATGGCCTTTGGCCCAAAGTATGTGACTTCAACTGTCATTGAAGTGTTTATCCGTCATCATCGAGCGGGGTCGACAATTATTGGCGATGGCCTTTAGCCCAAAGGATGTAACTTCAACTGTTGTTGAAATATTTATCCTTCGTCATCGAGCGGGGTCGACAATTATTGGCGATGGCCTTTGGCCTAATGGATGTAACTTTAACTGTCGTTGAAGTGTTTATCCGTCGTCATCGAGCGGGGTCGATAATTAATGGCGATGGCCTTTGGCCCAAAGGATGTAACTTCAACTGTCGTTAAAGTGTTTAGTCATCGTCGTCGAGCGGGGTCGACAATTATTGGCGATCGCCTTTGGCACAAAGGATGTAACTTCAACTGTTGTTGAAGTGTTTATCCGTTATCGTCGAGCGGGGTCGACAATTATTGGCGATGACCGTGGCCGCTTGCATAATGGAGAAGGTGGCCTTAGCCGCTTTCATAATGAAGAAGGTGTCCTTAGCCGCTTACGTAATGGAGAAGGTGGCTTTAGCCGCTTAAGTAATGGAGAGGGTGGCCTTAGCCACTTTCATAATGGAGAAGGTGGCCTTAACTGCTTACATAATAGAGAGGGTGGCCTTAGCCGCTTACATAATGGAGAGGGTGGCCTTAGCCGCTTACATAATGGAGAAGGTGGCCTTAGCCGCTTACGTAATGAAGAAGGTGGCCTTAGCCACTTACATAATGGAGAAGGTGGCCTTAGCCGCTTATATAATGGAGAATCAACTAGGCTAGTCCCTTTATTATATCGGACTGGAGAGACGTATCGAATGGCTGGTATGATAAACTTGTTTCCATGCGTCCCTAGGTGTCTCCTTCACCGCCTCGTTAAAAACATCCCCGAGAAAACCCAATTGGGACAAAACTCGGGTAAGGGAAAAAGAGTACGACTCGGGAGATGCCCTTCAAAAGTGGAAAAATTTGAGGTGGGCGACGTTCCAGTTGTTCTGGAGTGTTTTTCCTTCCATTGTTTCCAACTGGAATGCTCCTTTGCCTGCATCTGCTATGATTTTATATGGCCCGCTCCAATTGGTGCCCAGTTTCCCTTCGCTCGGGTCTTTTGACGCCAAGGTTTTGGCTTTACGGACGTAGTCTTCTACTTTGAGAGGTCGTATTTTGGCTTTTTTGTTGTAATACCTTTCGACCTGTTGCTTCTGAGCTATCATTCTTATGTGGGCCATATCTCTTCGTTCTTCGGGTTCGTCGAGGTATTGAAGCCTATTCATGTCGTTGTCTGGTCCGCTGGTGTGTGAATATCTCAGGCTCGGTTCGCCGATTTCGACTGGTGTGACCGCATCGGTTCCGTAGACCAACGAGTATGGTGTTTCTCCTGTGCTGGATTTGGGCGTGGTCCGGTATGCCCAGAGTACCTCTGGTAGCAATTCGGGTCAGAGCCCTTTGGCTTCTTCGAGTTTCTTTTTCAGAATGTTCAATATTGTTTTGTTGGATACTTATGCTTGGCCGTTGGTGGCGGGATGATATGGCGTGGAGAGTATCCGTTTGATATGTCATTTGTCACAGAACTCTGTTATCTTTTTGCCGATAAATTGTGGGCCGTTGTCGTAGCTGATTTCTTTGGGTATGCCGAAATGGCATATGATGTTTTTCCATATGAAGGTGATGACTTCCTGTTCGTGTATTTGGGCGTACGCACCTGCTTCTACCCACTTGGAGAAGTAGTCAGTCAAAACTAACAGAAATCGTACCTTTCCTCGCCCTACAGGAAGGGGACCGATTATGTCTATTCCCATTTGATGAAGGGCCAAGGTGATGTTACTGAGTGTAGGGGATCTCCCAGTTGATATATCATAGGGGCGTACTTTTGGCATTGTTCACACCTGCGAACATACTCTGTTGCCTCCTTTTTCATTGTGGGCCAGTAGTACCCGGCACGGATGATGCAACGGATAAGAGCGCAATTACCTGTATGTGCGCCACTGTGACCCTCGTATACTCTTCGAGTACTTGCCTTGTTTGGTTTAGCCCTAAGCACTTAGCGAGGGGTCCGCCAAATGTTCTTTTGTACAGATCGTGATTTGTTAGGCAGTATCGGGTGGCCTGTACGTGGAACTTTTTGGCCGCCTTTTTGTCGAGTGGGAGTGTCCCGTCCTGTAGATAGGAGATAAACTGGTTACGCCAGCCCCAAGTTAGATTTAAAGAGAGTACCTCAGTGTGATCTATGGATGAATGGAGTAGGGCGACTATGTTCTCCTTGTTGATGTTCTTGGTGGTTGCGGCCAACTTAGATAGGCCGTCTGCTTCGACGTTCTGTGCCCTTGGGATTTGCTCCAGGCGGCATTCGTCGAATTCGGGAATCAACTTGTGGATTTTTGATTGATATTTCTGCAGTCTCTGTTCCTTGATCTGGTAAGTCCCGGTGATCTGGTTTACCACAAGTTGAGAATCGCAATGGAGGATGAGTCGTCGAGCCCCGTATTTGATGGCTAACTTCATACCTGCAATCACGGCCTCGTACTTGGCCTCATTATTAGTCATCTCGGGGCATCGTATGGACAGGTGAATTATTTCGCCCGTGGGGACCTCGAATACGAGTCCCAGTCCTGATCCCGAGGTGTTGGAAGCGCCATCAGTATAGAGGGTCCAGAGGTCGGCACCAAGTGGGGCGCGAAGGGCCTCTAGTTCCGCTTCCGGCAAAATCTCTGTACTAAAATCGGTGACAAAATATGCAAGTAACTGCGACTTGATGGCATTTCTTGGGTGGTAGGATATGTCGTGCTCACTAAGATCTATGGCTCATCTGGTGAGCCTTCCCGATAATTCGGGTTTGTGTAGGATGCTCCTCAGGGGGAAAGTCGTCACAACTCTTATAAGGTGGCACTGAATGTAAGGTCTAAGCTTTCGTGAAGCTATGACCAGTGCTAGGGCAAGCTTTTCGAGGTATGGATACTGTGTTTCGGCGTCCACTAGGGTTTTACTGATATAGTAAATAGGATACTGCGTACCTTTGTTTTCGCGTAGCAGGACTGCACTGACTGCGACTTCAGACACCGCCATGTATACTAGCAAGGGTTCGCCTTGACTAGTAGTGGTGGTGAAGACAGGTATTCTTTCAATTTTTTCAAAGACTCGGTGCATTCCTCGTTCTATTGTAGTCCGTGATCTTTTCTCAATACGTTAAAAAATTTATGGCACCTATCGAAGGATCGCGAGATGAACCTGGATAGGGCGGCTATTCGCCCTGTCAGCTTTTGTACCTATTTTTTGTTGTTCAAGGTCTCAGGTATTGCATCTATGGCCTTGATCTAGTCCGAGTTGAATTCGATACCTCGTTGTGATACGAGGAACCCCAAGAACTTCCCCGATGCCACGCCGAAGGTGCACTTTTCTAGGTTCAATTTCATCCTATACCGCCGTAGTATCTCAAAGGCTTCTTTCAGATGGTCGAGGTGGTCTTCTTTGTTTGCTGATTTTACTAGCATATCGTCGATATAGACCTCCATGGTCTTGCCAAGTTATTCCTTGAACATTCTGGTGACCAGTCTCTGATATGTCGCCCCTGCATTTTTGAGTCCGAACGACATCACCTTGTAGCAATATGTCCCCTGGTGGGTGATGAAGGTTGTTTTCTCTTGGTTCCTCTTCGGCCATCATGATTTGGTTGTAGCCGGAGTAGGCGTCCAAGAAGCTTAGCAGCTCATGTCCCGTTGTGGCGTCGATCAACTGGTCGATGTGGGGTAATGGGAATGAGTCTTTTGGGCATGCTTTGTTGAGGTTGGTGAAATCGACGCACATCCTCCATTTCCATTTTTATTCTTGACCATCACAACGTTGGCGACCCATTGGGGATATTTTGATTCCCTTATGGACCCATTGGCCAGTAGCTTATCTACCTCTTCACTGACGGCCTCGTTGATTTTGGCGTTGAACTTCCTTCTAACTTGCCGTACGGGTGGGTATAGTGGGTTGATGTTCAGCTTGTGGATGGCGATGTCTCTTGGTATTCTTGGCATATCTGAATGAGAAAAAGCAAAAAGATCCGCGTGGTTAGTCAGGAATTCATGGTACTTACGTGGATCGCAGAGGCTGTGTCCGATGTAGGCTTTCTTCGTGTGGTCGGTGTTGTCCAATTATACCGGGTCGAGATCCTCGACCATTGCTTTGCATGCTTCTACGATATCTGGATCTTTGATGGCCTCCACCGTCGGGTGGACCTTAGTCCCCGACACGGCTGACTGCTATGCCTCCGCACTTGCTCCTTTCAACTGTTTGGTGTGTGAGCAGTCTTGAGCAATCCGGTAGCATTCTTGCATTGTGCGCGGCTCGCCCCGAATGCTAAATTTTCCCCAAAGGGTGGGGAACTTGATTACTTGGTAGAGGCTTGAGGGGACTGCCCGAATGGAGTGTATCCATGGGCGTCCTATGATGGCGTTGTAGGCTATTTCTTGGTTCATGACGTGGAAGTGGTTTCCAGTGTAACTCCACCTGCTAAAATCGGCAATGATACCTCCCCGTAGGTTCGTTCCACTGCATTGTTAAAACCAGTTAGTGTTATACATCGTGTTATTATCTTATCTTTGAGCCTCATTTGAGCGAGGACTCTTGGATGGATAATACAAGCGCCGCTTCCGTCATCAACCATGATCCTCTTAACATTGGTGTCAGCAATACGTAAAGTTATGACTAAAGCATCATAATGAGGAAAGGACGAACCGTCGGTATCAGACTTATTGAAGGTGATACTTTCTTCGAAGTCGTCATACCGTTCGTGGGCGATTGTTTGCTTTAACTTGTGCGTGGTGGTGAATTTAACATGGTTGATTACTGAATCGTCGCCTCCTCCGACGATCATGTTGATGATGCGTGCTGGCGAAGGTGGTTTGGGCGGTCCCTAAGGTTGTTCCCACCCTCGTGTTAAATTGATCTTTCCTTTATCGCTGAGCAGCTCTTTCAGGTATCCTTGGTTCAGCATTCTGACTACCTCCTACCGTAGCCTTATGCAATCTTCGGTTTTGTGCCCTCGTTCCTGGTGGAACTCGCACAGGATGTTTGACTTCCTTGTGGCGGGGTCTGATTTCATTTTCTGTGGCCATTGTACTTTGGTGCCCAGCTTCTCCAGTGTGTGCACTATTTCTAAGGGAGACACGCAAAAGTTATGGGCAGATAATAAAAGGGGCATACCTCTTTCGTTATGAAGTGGGGAGACATGTCGCTGAAGTGCTTCTTTGTGTCTTGGCAGTGGTGGATGCGAGGATCTGGTGTAAGGCAGGTGCCTTTCTTTATTGAAATGCGTAGAGTGTTCCCGCCGGCCCTCGCTACGTCGATACCTCCTTGCTTTTGACTGTATCATCGTGAGCCGCTGGGTTGGTCCGTTGAGGTCATCCTCATCTGCTCGTACCTCGGCACAGTAGGCGTTATGAATTTCCTCCCATGTGGTAGGGGATATTTCATGAGTCGGCTCAGCAGCTTTTTGGTTGCTCTTGAACCATCTCTGCTCAGCCCGTTTTGGAAAGCTACGACCGCCATGCCTTCCGATACGTTTGGCAAGCTCATCCTTACTCTATTGAATCTGGCCAAGAAGTCCCTGAGTCCCTCACCTACAGTTTGTTAGACGGCGAAGATATCTCTGACCCTGGCCTCCGCTTTCTTTGCTCGTGCATGGGCGGTGGCGAACTTATCCGCCATTTCTTTGAATGTTGATATCGTTCTGGCTGGAAACTACGAGTACCACATTAACGCCCCCCTCCTCCCGTTAACGTTTCTCCGAACTTTTTTAGCAGTATGGATGGTATTTGTTCCTTTGATAGATCATTGCCCTTTACAGCAGTCATGTAGTGGATCAGGTGGTCTTCGAGGTCTGTCGTTCCGTCATATATCCTTAAGTAAGGCGACATTTTGAAGGTTTTTGGGATCGGGTGAGATGCAGCTTCTTCGCTATATGGTTGTTCGACGAATCTTCCCACGTCACGCTTCGATGGTAACATAGGAGCGCCGGGAATCTTGTCTACCCTTTTTTGATGCTCTTTCATTTGATCCCGAAGTGCCTTATTTTCGCTCTCCATTTCCTTCCTCCATTTTTTTTAAGGATGGCTGCAAGTGTGCCATCGCTGGTCTGGTCATTGGAGTGGTTGTTGTTTGTACGTACAGCATCGTGTTCACTGGTAGTAGCGATGTCTGTCATCAGCGGGCTCTTAATGTTGTTTTGGGGCGATTTTTCGAGTAAGCTGCCTAGGGTGTTCATCAGCCACTCTTCCAGTAGCTTCTTGACCACCGGGGGTGGTGTTTCTTTGACTATAGATGCAGAAGCTCCTTTTTCACGCAAGATCATCATATCTTCAGATGGAGAGGGTGAGATTTCTCCCTCTTGAGTGCTGCCAGGTGTTGTGCTCAAGATATTTTCTCTACCGGCCTCGTTGAGGGGACCAATGAGGTTGGTTGTAACACCTGGTATTGCTTTCAATCTTGCGTCACTTTCTGCCATTTTTTTATTTCAATAGGGTGTGAAGGAGGGCGGTTTGTTCTTGAGATTCTAGGTGCAAACTACGATTTCGATTGCCGAAATCCCCACAAACGGCGCTAAATTGTTTGGCTCGAAAGTTAACGAATACTTTGCAAGCAAATACAATCAAAAAGTAGATCAAAGGTAAATCGTAATCGAAAATAATAAGACCTAGAAATGTGTATGATATCTTTTATCTCTTTGGATGTATTGAGTGTTCTAGAGAGTAAAAAGGTGGAGAGAAAGAGAGATAGAGAGAGAGAGAGAGAGAGAGAGAGAGAGAGAGA
>MU777359.1:12905-28141 GCA_026770625.1 Nicotiana glauca | reverse complement strand
TATATATATATATATATATATATATATATATATATATATATATATCACTCTTTCATTATTGTTGGCTATCAATCATCTTTTTCATTCTTATATGGTACATTTATTATTCATGGCTCGTCCATCTTCCGCACTTCTCATGCTTCTCCAGCTTGGACCGAGTAGAACTTGACATTTGCCTATTTGCCACTTCTATTTGGAAGTCCTAGTGGCTAACAATCATCATTGTTATCTCTTTTCCTATGTAAGGATAAGGCTGAATTATTTCCTCTTTTTAGTAGGACTATGAGTACACATAGCATGAAAATTGCTTCGTTCACTAAAAAAAAAGCTTTTTTTTCATAAACCACTATAGTTTAGAGTCTAATAACTATAATTTACCTAATCATCAATCGTAGCTACAGTTCAATTATTACAAACTTATATCAGTTGTATCTATTCGTGCAAAAAAATACAACATGTGTCAACTATATTCATTCGTGCAACGAATACAACTTGTATAAATTGTATTTGTTTGCACAATTGTATCCATTCGTACAAGGAATACAATATGTATCAACTATAACTAAGACGAAAGACAAGAGTGTAATGATAATAGGCCATACAGTCGTTATTTTCACCTTAATTGTCCATGCTTTGTTATTGTTTTATAATGTAAATTACCAATAAAATGCTTTAATTGGTGCTAATTGGTTTCGCAGGGAATATAAGGTGCACGGAAGCAACATGAAGTGTTTGGAGGCAATAATGTGAAGAAAACACCCACTCAAGAAGTATCCGAACACAAAAAGAGCGAAAAGAGAAGGAATGCGGAGATAAAAGCCGGACAGCGCCCACCGCGGTCCGCATCGCGGTTGAAGGAAGTGCCTTCCACGGTAGTCATTGCGGTGCACTCTTCAAAGGCCAGGAATTTCAGGGGCCAAAGTGTAAATTTGGGGAAACTTTGTGTAAAACCCTTATAAGATGTAGAAACTCGCCCAAAATAGTTTAAGCTTAATTTGAGATTACTTTTGGAAGAAGAACAAGTGTGAGAGATCACCCAAAATATCATAGTTCTTATTCTCTTCTATTTTTATTGCAATTCTTCCGTTATGAATAATCTACTAGTTTTATCTTCCGTTGTTATGAGTAGATAAATACTTTAACCTAAGGTTTTGGTGAAACCCATTGGGGATGGCTTGGTTGTTATATTAATATATTTGGAATTAGTTGTTAATCTCTATTTGTTCATCTATGATTTGATTGTGGTTAGTTGAAAGGGCCCTCAATTATCCATTCCTATTTAGTATGTATCTGCTTGAGAGAGAGTGCATATTTAGGTGATTATATGAACAACATCACTCCCAGAGTATAGAGAGAGCCATAACCGAGGGTTTAGAGGTTAAATTAGAGATAACGACACCTCGGGTGAAATCTAAGTGAACTGTTTTGTGAAGCTAGCTAGCGTAGCTTGAGAAATTACGTCTAGTAAATTATCATAATTGTTTGAGAAAGATTTATGATAGCTGGAGCGTTCATAATTGATAGAGACAACTAAGTCTTAGTTATAAAACATATTCAACCAAAGAAATCACCAACGAGGGAAACCATTACCTTAGAACTTATTCCAACTGTTTACACATCAAGCATAGTTAATTTTCAGCTGTTAATTATTTTTAGTTTTTAGTTATTAGAAATATCATCAATTGTGAATTACAAAGTTTGGTAAAATTGATCGTGTGAATTTAGTAAATCCGACAAGAGTAATTGATAGGTTAATTCTCTGTGGTTTGACTCTGGGCAGAATTTCTCAGACTATATTTGCTACATGCGTGTGTGTCTTTTTATAAGGCATAGTTTGGCGTTATCAAATTTTGGCATCGTTGCCGGATAATTAACGGTGTTATTAATTACAATTGAAAGAAGTACAAAAATTCTAAGTGTAGTCAGTTTTCTCTATACCCAATCTTTCATTGAAATTCTAACGTTTGAACTCTTGTGGAAATCAGGTGTATGCATAGAAATTCTTCAAGGATTGGAGAACTGCTAGAAGGACTCTCAGACCTTGATAAAACATTCAGGGCATTGAACCGTGCCAACAAGAGAACACAACAATCCCAACAATCACACCAGCTCAAATTAGACATGGGTGACGTAGACAACGTCAACGGAAATATTGGAGACCCACCAGCAAACCCCAACGCAAGGATTGTGGCACCTCTTGTGCACGAGGCTGCACTTTATGACTAGGCACAGCCCACAACTGACAACCTGGCCACTGTCATAGCTGTGCCCGCAATCCAAGTGGAAACTTTCCAGATAACCAACAATATGTTGCATCTGCTGCAAAATAAAGGATTGTTCTCCGGGTAACACATTGAAGACCCGCAGCAGCACTTGAAAATTTTTCTGTCAATTTGTATGACCTAAAGGCAGCCAAATGTGACCCCAGAAGCTATCAAGCTACTACTGTTTCCATTCTCTATGACCGGGGAAGCTCAGACTTGGGTAAATTCGCTCCTTATCAATTCCATAGCCACCTGGGAGGAATTAGTAAAGTAGTTCCTGAATAAGTTCTCTCCGCCCAACAAGACTACAAGACAAATTGATGAAATATTGCAGTATAAGCAACAGCCGACTGAGTCATTGCAAGAAACTTGGGAAAGATTTAAAGGGATGCTAGTGAAGTGCCCTCACCATGGAATTCCAGAACATATGCTTGGCCAGAGATTCTACATGGGGTTAGCAAACAATTTAAAGGCAAATGTGGATGCTTCTGCTGGAGATGCATTTTTTAGTAAGACATTCACCGAGTGCAAAATCCTTCTTGACAAGAGGTCACAAAATTTGGGGTGGATAACTAGAGCTACAACACTGGCACCCATAGTGCATTCAGTTCCTTTTGACCCAAATAATTCACATGTAGAGAATATGGCCACACTCATGACCCAGGTGAGCATATTGACAAAGAAAATTGATGAGATGTGTACAAAACTGGTGCACATTGTTGATACAACAAATGGAGGACTGTGTACACCTTGTATTAATCAGTCTTATGTGTGTTCATGGAGCGGAGAAGGCGAAAATCAAGGGGCAAGGGAAGATATGAATTATGTTAACAACTACGGGGGTCAGAGACAAGGAGCACAACAATGGAGACCGCTACAGAATCAGAAGTACAGGCCTAACATGCAACAGCCTGGGGGTATGCATCCTCAGAACCAAATGATGCCAGTACCATATCAGAAACCACAAGGCTATCCCCAGCAAAATCAGCAACAATTAGCTTATCAACCGCCTCCTCAGCAACAAGATAACAATATGGTAGAAATCAGGGGTATGCTTCAGCAACTCATTGGGACAAATAATAAAGTGCAGGAAAAATTGGCAGTGCATGATTCAGCCATAAAGAACATAGAAATGCAGCTGGGACAGCTGTCCATGGCTTTGAACAACCGTCATCAGGGAACCTTGCTTGCAGACACTAACATAAACCCCAAGGAGCAAAACCCAAATCAACTGATGGCAGTAAGTCTCCAGAATGGGAGAGATTTATATAGAGAACATCAGAATCTACAAGACAGGAAGGAGAGTACGACAATCACTCCAACGCCATTAGAGGTGGAGGAAACAACAGAGCTTACTGAAGTGGTAGTTGAGCAGGGTCAGGAGGAAAAAGGCAAAGAAAAGGTGAATGAACAAGCTGTAAAGCAAGGGGCACCTCTTGTGCCAGAAAATTCCAATAGAGAGAAGCCAGGAAGCAATGCACATAGGGTTATACCCAGAGATTGGTAAAACAAAAGAAGACTGACCAGTACAAGAAATTCATGGAGATGCTGCGTCAAATTCAGTTGAATATTCCTTTGATGGATGCTCTGAGGGAGATGCCCGGCTATGCCAAGATGATGAAGGATCTAATGTCACAGAAGTTTGATTTTTAGGATCTGTCCATGGTGACTTTGACACAGACCTGCAGCGCAGTAGTAACAAAACCGATGGCACAAAATATGTCTGATCCAGGTAGCTTCACCTTCCCATGCACAATTGGGATTTATGCCTTTGCAAAGGCATTATGTGATTTGGGAGCCAGCATAAATCTGATGCCATTGGCTGTGTACACCAAGTTGGGCATTGGTAGAGCTAGACCAACCTCAATATTGCTACAGCTGGCTGACCGTACGTTAAAAAGGCTAATAGGTATTCTTGATGATGTATTGGTGCAAGTGGGTAAGTTTGTGTTCCCTGCAGACTTTGTTATTATGGATTGTTAGGTAGATGAGGAGATACCTCTCATTTTGGGTAGACCATTTTTGGCCACTGGAAGAACATTGATCGATTGTGAGACTGGGGAATTAAAAATGAGACTGAATGATGAAGAAGTCATATTTAATGTTCAGCAATCTATGAGGAGACCCAGCGAATATGCTAATTGCTCTCTAGTAGAGGCAGTAGATGTGATCCTGCAAGAAGATGATGTGACTCGGACTGTTAAAGATCCATTAGAGGCATGTCTGACAAATTTAGAAGAGATGGATGGTGAAGGGTTAGCTGAATGGGTCATGGCACTTGAAGGTTGAGGATTCTAGACAAGGGAACCTCAATTTGAGTCCCTTGAATTAGAAAAAAGGGCTACACCACCATCGAAGCCATCGATAGAAGAACCACCCAAATTGGAGCTAAAGCCACTCCAAAATCACCTCAGATATGTGTTCTTGGGCCCTGATTCGACCTTGCCTATTATTATATCATCCGGTTTGCTAGATGTGCAGGTAGAACGACTCCTACAGGTACTGTAGGAAAACAAGACTGCCATTGGCTGGACCATGGCAGACATAAAGGGTATCATCCCAGCCTTCTGTATGCATAAGATTCTCCTGGAAGACGGGCACACACCTTCCAGAGAACATCAGCGAAGGCTGAACCCAAATATGAAAGAGGTTGTAAAGAAAGAAGTGATCAAATGGTTAGATGCGGGAATCATCTTCCCCATCTCTGAGAGTAATTGGGTTAGCCCGGTCCAATGTGTGCCGAAAAAGGGGGAACGACTGTTGTGCAAAATGAGAACAATGAGTTGATCTCAACTCGTACAGTCACAGGGTGGCAAATTTTCATGGATTACAGAAAATTGAACACCGCCACTCGAAAGGACCACTTTCCCTTGCCTTTCATTGACTAAATATTGGACAGGCTAGTCGGGAGATCACATTTTTATTTCTTGGATGGATATTCGGGGTACAATCGATATCAATAGCCCCCGAGGATAGAGAGAAAACATCATTCACCTATCTGTATGTCATCTTTGCCTTTCGGAGAATGCCTTTTGGGCTTTGCAATGCACCAGCGACTTTTCAACGGTGCATGTTAGCCATCTTCACAGATATGGTGGAGGATATTATGGAGGTCTTTATGGATGATTTTTCCGTGGTGGTAGATTCATTCAAAGACTATCTTCACAACTTAAAAACAGTGATCAAAAGATGTGTGGAGACAAACTTAGTGCTAAACTGGGAGAAGTGCCATTTTATGGTACAAGAAGGGATAGTTCTGGGACATCGAGTGTCCAGAAAAAGAATTGAGGTCGACCATGCTAAGGTTGACGTGATTGAAAATCTACTACCGCCCACTTCAGTCAAGGCGGTGAAAAGCTTTCTTGGGCATGCCGGGTTCTACCGACGATTCATAAAAGATTTTTCCAAAATTGCTAACCCATTATGCAAAATCCTTGAAAAGGATCAGCCCTTTGTGTTTTCTAATGATTGCAGGTTGGCATTTGAGGAACTGAAGAAGAGGTTGGTAACTATAGCCATCATTGTTGCACCCAACTGGGAGCAACCTTTTGAGCTCATATATGAAGCAAGCGACTATGTCATAGGAGCAGTCTTGGGGCAGCGAAAAGATAAGCTGATGCACCCAATTTACTACGCAAGCAGAATGCTAAGCGGTGCACAGCTCAACTACACTATAACGGAGAAGGAGATGTTAGCAGTGGTGTTTGCTTTTGACAAGTTCCAATCATATCTGATTGGTTCTAAGGTAATTGTATACACTGACCATGCAGCTCTCAGGTAACTAATTGAGAAGAAGGAGTCTAAGCCGCGCCTGATTCGTTGGGTGCTATTGTTGCAAGAATTCGACCTTGAAATTCGTGACCGTAAGGGCACTGAAAATCAAGTCGATGATCATCTATCATGACTTGAAGGAGCTAAAAAATTAGTCGAGGTCGAAGAGATTCTGGAAACCTTTCAAGATGAGCAACTGCTCGCAACTACTCTGGAAGATGCACCATGGCATGCAGATTTTGCAAACTACTTGGCCTGCCGTATAGTTCCATATGACATTTCATCTGTCCAAAAGAAAACGTTCTTTCGTGATTGTCGCATGTATTATTGGGATGAGCCTCATCTGTTTAGAATATGCGTTGACAATATTATCCAGAGGTGTGTCCCCGAGATTGAACAATTTTTAGTTTTGCAAGCTTGTCACGCATCAGCATACAGAGGACATTTTGGAGGGGTTAGGACAGCTGCGAAAGTGCTAGAGGCCGGATTTTTTTGGCCAACTGTGTTTAGAGATGCACACCTCTGGGTCAAAGGCTGCAATGAATGCCAGCGGACTGGAAACATTTCCTATCGCCTTAAGATGCGAATGAACCTGATTCAAGAGGTAAAGGTGTTTGATGTTTGGGGGGATTGACTTTATGGGTCCGTTTGTCAGCTCATTTGGCAATAAGTACATCCTTGTTGCTGTGGACTACGTGTCTAAATGGGTAGAGGCTGCAGCTTTGCCCACTAATGATGCAAGAGTGGTGGTAGGATTTCTGAAAAAGAACATATTCACAAGGTTTGAGACACCAATAGCGATCATCAGTGACGGGGGCACTCACTTCTGTAATAGAGCCTTCGAGAAACTACTTGCAAAATATGATGTACGCCACAAGGTGGCCACCCCTTACCATCTGCAAACCAGTGGGAAGGTTGAAGTGTCCAATAGGGAGATAAAAAGTATACTAACCAAGAAGGTAAATGCCACACGAACTGATTGGGCAAAGAAGCTTGATGGCGCACTTTGGGCCTGTAGAACTGCGTTCAAGACACCAATAGGTATGTCACCATACAAGTTGGTATTTGGGAAGGATTGTCACCTGCCTGTCAAGCTAGAACATCGAGCTCGGTCGGCACTAAAGCAATTGAACATGGATCCTGATGCAGCTGGACAAAATTGATTGACAGAGTTGCATGATCTAGAAGAATTTAGATATCAAGCCTTTGAAAGCATGAGGCTATACAAGGAAAGAATGAAGAAGATGCATGATAAACACATTGTGGATGGAGATTTCAAATCCAGTGATAAGGTACTACTGTATAATTCAAGGCTGAGATTGTTTCTGGGTAAGTTAAAGTCCCGATGGTCAGGACCATTTAGAGTGGTACAAATGTTTGCTAGTGGAGCTGTTGAGATCGAGTCAGAAGATGGGACAAACAAGTTCTCAGTAAATGGGCAAAGGTTGAAACATTACCTTGGAATAGCTGAAGAAAAAAGGGATACAATGATGATCAATTTAAAAGAACCCCGGTACGCGAATGAGGAGTGATGGCTCAACTACTTGCATCATGGTGCGACGTTAAATCAGGCGCTACGTGGGAGGCAACCCACGAATGTATTGTAAGTGTAATATGTAACTTCATGTTTACAAGACTAAAAAAAATCCCGTCCACCGCGACCGTGGCACGGACCGCGATTGGACCACGGGAGGCACTACCTCAAACCGCGGCGTCAACTGCGGTGCCGACTGTGGTAATACCTGGAGGTTCAAAAATTCACCACGACCGCGGCCACAACCGCGGTCGGGCACCAGGCGATAAAAGTTTTTAATTTTTTTTCGTTTCCTTCATTAATTCTTTTCACTTCTTCTTCTCTTCCAATTAAAAATCAAACGTAACCTCCCCCCCCCTAAAGTCCCCAAATCCCTCTCTCTCTCTAAACCCTAACCCTCTCTTCCATACTCTTTTCTTCTTCTTCCTCCTTCACAATCACCCCCATCTTCTTCCCCCTAAGGTATGACTCCGACCCCCTTCTATTTTCTCTCTATTTTTTGTTGTATTATGCTAGTTAATGTTTTTCTAATGTAGTGTTAGTGATAGGATTTTTTTTTCTTTAGTTTTTCTTCTTCTTTTTAGTGTAATTTTGTTTTTAGCATATGTTTAGTGAAGGGGCTGTGTTTTGAATGTTTGGAATAGTGTTGTTTGGTGGGTGATGGTTTAGAGCAAGTGTGGAATGTATGGGTGTAGTGAATAGTTGGATTGGAGAAGTTTTGTTGATTCCCATAGGCCATGAATGTGAAGTTAATACCTTACCCGCAAGGTGTTTGGGAAATTGCCTCAATGGAGTTATAAGGAGAGGTTGTGACATGGTTGTGGTGAAGTTTGAGTAACCACCCATAGTCACATATTTTAGGATCATCCTAATCCATGTTTCTCTGTTTTGACAGGTAATATGAGTTCTTCACGTAAGATACGGAACACCAGGTCCTCTGCTAGTGGCCCAGGAGGCTCCTCACGAGCTAGGGGCCAGACCAGTGCACAAAGGTTTGATAGCACTCGGTTCGTCTTTGAAGCAACAGAGACAAGGTGCAATCAAAAACTTGCAAAGAAGTTACTCCATGAAGTCCATATAGATAGGACGGCACTGGTGCAGGAGTGCCCCAACATGTTTAATGATCTAAGGAGGTGTCAGCTGGACATTTTCTTTGAGGCTCCTGAGGAGGCCAACATTATGGTAGTGCGGGAGTTTTATGCAAACCTGCCGGAACACGAGGCCTAGGTTGTGACTGAGCATAACAGCCAGGTTAATGCTTCCATGGAGGTCATCCACAGAGCTTATAACCTCCCCACATTCACGGGTGATGATCACTACGTCATGGCTAGTCGCCCGACGGTTGATTGGGACAGAATTCTGGCGGTCATCGATATACTTGGCAGAGAGCCTAAATGGGTAGCACAACCAACGACTCTACACTCCAAGTCTCTTACTTGGGAGGCCAAATGTTGGCTCACTGTCATCACCACTCGATTGCTACCATCCAGCAATACCACCGATGTAAATGGGCCACGGGCCGCTATGATCTACTGCTTCATGACTCACCAAGGGTTTGATGTCGCCCGAGTCCTCTATGAAGAAATGTTCATTGTATCGCCCGAACTAATCAAATTCCATTACTTCCCTTCACTTGTCACCCGTCTATGCCGCCTTTCTAATGTTACTGAGAACTCTCGAGTTGATGGGAAATTACCTATAAAAACTCCTTTCCGGGCGAAAAAAATTGGACAAGAGGGGCGAAGGCCGGTATAACTTAGTGATGACTCGTCTGATGAGTCTGAGTCTGAAGATAATGCCGATAATGCTGAATCTACTGAGATCACATCCCCTCCTAGAGGAGACGAGGTAGGCTCATCACAGCCACGCCGGAGTACTCGCATGGCTGCTTGGGAGCAGGAGATGACTGAACTGCGGACCTCCGTCGCTGACTTAGGTACCCGCATTGGTGTTGTGGCTGACCGACATGTGAATTCAGAAAATAAGTTCATGGGTTGGTTGATAGCTCTGGGTCATGCCTGCCACGTGAACACAGACACATTTTCATGTCAAGAATGACCCTTCAGGGAAGTTCCTTTACCTCACTGTTTTTATATTGTCAATCCATGGGGACATGTCTTCATTTTAAGTGTGGGGTGGGGGACACTTCGTTGTATGTTGTATTTCTAAAAATAATTTGTTTGTTGTTCTTAGTTTGCTTTGTGTTAGTGCTTTAGAAATAGAGTAACAATTTTTTTTCTTAGGAAAGTTAAAATAGTAAGCGACTTGTCCCGACGATGGATCTCTTTCGGCGGGGTTCTTGAGGGACTAAGTCGAGGAAAAAAAAATTTAAGACTCTTCCTAATGACGGATTCTTTAGACATTTTTTCTTGAGGGAAGCTAGTCTACAAAAAATACCAAAAAGATTTTTTTAAATTTATTTTTTATTTTTTAGGTAGTGTAATAACTCCCCCTTGGTTTTTCTTTGGGCCACGGTTTTTTTTTTCAAGGGTTTAACTTGAACCGGGTATAGGTAGATTTTGTTCTTTTTATTTTTCTTGTTTAGTATAGGATTAATGGGCAAGGAGTTAAATTGTAGAAGGAAAACCCATGGCATTCTTACACCTGAACACATTAGACGCTAGAGTGTAGCGCTCAGCTTCAAGGGTTGAATCTGATTTAAGTGCCTTAAAAATTGGATGTTTGCACCTAACTTGAATACTCAATTAAAAGTCATGATAAACTAATCCAAAGTGAGTCATGTGCCATGTGTGTGTGAGAGTTCCTATATTCCATGTTGTACATTTGATGCTTAGAACTTGCCCTATGTGTTTGCAAAGCAAAATAGTAGCTTCATTCGGTCTTAGAAATGATATAGACATTTCTTTGTTGAACCAGATATGTATATTTGACCCACCTAATTGTTATATATCGTAGCTAATCCCTTTGAGCCTATAATCTTTTTTCTTTGGCAACCACATTACAAGCCTTAACTATTTATTTGAATTAACAATATATTTTAACCTTTTCACCTCTCATGAACACTTGAATTGTTATGAACTTTGTAAAAGTTAAAGTGTGGGGTAGTTGGTTTGGCTTTTGAGTGGAACTAATTAAATAAGGAGAAAGGTACACTATTTTAAATGAAAAGGGAGGGCCACTCAAAAAAAACATATATTTGATCAGTGGTGGCTCTTGACGTAAGTGTGCTTAAAGAAGAAAAGGGTAATGTACATTGATGTGAAGGTGGAATTTTGGTTTGACAGAAGTATATGGTTTGAATGTAAAAAATGTATGTATTAAAGTGCTTAGGGAGGTGTAGCCACTCTTACATCTAAATTTATCCTACTCGTCCCGTAGCCTACATTATAACCAAATAAAAGTCCTAATTGATCTAAGATTGAATGAGCTCGATTAGTCGAGTACTACACTAAGGGCAAGCTTATGATGCATCTTTGTGGCATGTGAATGTTCTTTCGAGAGTGAGCGAATTCTGTCTAATTGAGTTCCTAATTGTTATCACTATCATTATATATAAGGAACTACTCTCTTGTGTGATATGAGGGCATGTGATTCACAAAGGAAAGGTGTGTCTTGACTATTGTGTATAGTGGTTTGAGTAAGTACAAATGTTACAGGGTACGAAAGATTTGAGTCTTGAGGTAAAAGTTGCTCACTACTAGGTGTAACTCTTGTAAAAATGTTCATGGCGTGAGTCGTTGAGGGAAAAGCATAGGGAATGAATCTTATGGAGTGTGGTGAATTGCTCGAGGACTATCAATAATTTAAGTGTGGGGTGTTGATAATAGGCTATACAGTCGTTATTTACACCTTAATTATCCATGCTTTATTATTATTTTATAATGTAAATTGCCAATAAAATGCTTTAATTGGTGCTAATTGGTTTCGTAGGGAATATAAGGTGCACGGAAGCAACATGAAGTATTTGGAGGCAATAACGTGAAGAAAACACCCACTCAAGAAGTACACGAACACATAAAGAGCGAAAAGAGAAGGAATGCGGAGATAAAAGCCGGACAGCGCCCACCGCAGTCCGTGCCACGGTTGAAGGCATTGCCTTCTGCGGTCGTTACAGTGGTCGACGCCGCGACCGCGGCGCACTGTTCAAAGGCCAGGAATTTCAGGGACCAAAGTGTAAATTCAGGAAAACTTTGTGTAAAACCCTTATAAGATGTAAAAACTCGCCCAAAATAGTTTAAGCTTAATTCGAGATTACTTTTGGAAGAAGAACAAGTGTGAGTGATCGCCCAAAACATCATAGTTCTTATTCTCTTCTATTTTTATTGCAAATTCTTCTGTTATGAATAATCTACTAGTTTTATCTTCCGTTGTTATGAGTAGCTAAATACTTTAACCTAAGGTTTTGGTGAAACTCATTGGGGATGACTTGGTTGTTATATTAATATAGTTGGAATTGGTTGTTAATCTCTATTTGTTCATCTATGATTTGATTGTGGTTAGTTGAAAGGGCCCTCAATTATCCATTCTTATTTAGTATGTATCTGCTTGAGAGAGAGTGCATATTTAGGTGATTGTATGAACAAGATCACTCCCGGAGTATAGACGAGAGTCATAACCGAGGGTTTAGAGATTAGATTAGAGATACTGATACCTCGGGTGCAATCTAAGTGAACTGTTTTGTGAAGCTAGCTAGCGTAGCTTGAGAAAGTGTGTCTAGTAAATTATTATAATTGCTTGAGAAAGATTTATGATAGCTGGAATATTTATGATTGATAGAGACAACTAAGTCTTAGTTATAAAACATATTCAACCAAAGAAATCACAAACGGGGGAAACCATTACCTTAGACCTTATTCCAACTGTTTACACATCAAGCATAGTTAATTTTCAACTGTTAATTATTTTCAATTTTTAGTTGTTAGAAATATCATCAATTGTGAATCACAAAGTTTGGGAAAATTGATCGTGTGAATTTAGTAAATCCGACAAGAGTAATTGATAGGTTAATTCTCTATGGTTCGACTTTGGGCAGAATTTCTCAGACTATATTTGCTACGTCCATGTGTGTTTTTTTATAAGGCATAGTTTGGAGTTATCATGTATCATATATAATACAACTTATATCGTGTACAAAAGATACAACATGTATCGATTGTATTTTTTCGCACAATGAATACTTCCTGTGTCAACTGTATTCATTTGTGCAATGAATACAACCTTTATAAAACTGTATTCGTTCACGTAATTGTATTCCTTCGTGCAAGGAATACAATATGTATCAATTATAACCGAGTCAAAAGACATGGGTGTATCATATACAAATGATACGACATGTATCGGCTGTATTTGTTTGCACAACAAATACAATTAAGGCAAAATACATAAATACAAAAAAAAATAATGTTTTTGTTGAGTTTTGAACTCAAAACATCCACTAGCTAAGCAAGCACTCTCACCAACTGAGCTATAAGATCTTGTTTCTTTTTTTGTTTCAGTTCAAAAGAATTAATCTCTTATTTTATGGATTTGCTATAAAATTCAAATATAGCTACGAATGGTAAATTTGTTGAAAGTATAGCTATGAATGATAAATACAATGTAAATAGTTGTTGTGTCGCCTAATTTTTCCATAAATCACGTAGATATAATGTGATATATATTATTACATATATGTATTATATAGTGTGGTAGGAACCTTCCTTTCAAGTTTCAAGTACTTGCTCTGAACAACACTTGGATCACACTACATACCAATCACTCAAGGCTTTAATGTGTATATTTCTTTTTGGTAAACAATTCACACGAAGAAATTCATCCATCCACATATAGTCTGATAGTGAAAGATGCTATGTGATGATTGAAGGGTTAATCAAAGTTTAATCCACTCCACTACTGTAAAAATATTAAATTTCTTTTATTATATTGGTGCAAATAATTTCTTTTTAGGCATTGATCCTTGTTTAGTCTTTTTCTACCTTAATCGTGAAGCATGGTTTGGAAAGGTCAGCTGAAAGACGGTATATATCAAGTTCATATGTATATCGCTCGAATTTCTTAATTCACGACATCGAATATTTGCACTCTAAATCTCATGACTCGGCCTGTACACCAAATATCCACGCTTTTAAAGTTAGACTTGTGGTATGAATACTAGTTTTGAATTTTAAATTTCGGATAAGGAGGTCGCATTAAAAGACAAAATTACATAACAATGCACTACATAAGTTGACCTTGCATTATTTTAGCTCACTTATAAGTTTGCAAATATGTAGCCAAATATCAATAAGCTTAAATCTGATTTTTTTTCTAGCATTTTTATTAGCTATATCTTCAAGCGTGAAATATTTCCATTCTCCTTTTTCCTCAAGTTTCTACATACCTATCACAACTACGAAAATTCACAATCAGGTGCGAGAAATCTAAAATCTCTATCTTCTTTAATGCTAATTGTATTGGGAAAAAAGTTGAATTTATATTGAAAATGACGTGGCATGTTCAAATGGTCAAAGCGTAACAATTGAGAAAAAGGCACGGGAGATGACAGATACAGGAAGAGAAAGTTAAACAGGCACGGGAAGCAGTTTAGACACGACTCTCGTACCAATTCAAGTCATTTAAAGCCAACGGATCGAAAGACATTGAAGACATGGATCTGAAGATAAAAAGGAGTCCAAATTCAGTATTAAATACCTGATATGTCAGAAAACTTGTATTTAATAGGAATGATTGTGTAACGGCTTATTTAATGTCATTTATTACCCATAATTGTCTCATTAAAGCTTATGTTTCATTCCTTTACCTAGAATCAACTATAAAAGGAAGAAGTCTCATCATTTATAAGGACACGAAAAAATCATTGACATCATACTGAAATACAAACTTGTTTACTACTTTATTCTTATTCTCAGAAAGCCTATTATTCTTTGGTCTCTTGATTATCACTAACCCGATTTTTCATCTTACATTCTAGCTTTGACCAAAATATTATTTTTTGGTTAAACAAATTAGTTCCGTTACCGGAAATCTGATAATATATTTCTTTTTAAATTGCATTCTACTAATTGTTATTATCATGGCAAGCAACAACAATAACAACAACAACAACAATGCTGATGAAAATCAAATCCATCAGAGTCAAGGGGATTTGCACAACATTAACATAGTTCCTTCCCCTCAAACTTCTCCACGTCAATCTCGTGAAGGTACTCCTGCACCAGAATCATATGCTGATGAGCAAGGACAATCTGAACATTTTGAGGGACTGGATGAAGCCTTACAAAAATAATTGATGCACGGGTTAGCCAAGCTATTCAAACTCTAGTTAGTTGGTTACCTGCTACACCACCCACACCTTCGCCTAATAACAATACACTGGAGAATCCTCGTTCTGGCCTTGTTAACTCAAACGAAGGAACCCCCAGTGAACCACGAGAAGCGGATCCAGGTAATACAAATAATTTTCATTTACAAAATTTGGTACTAACTTTGCAGAAACAACTCAAAGAACAAAACGAGCGCATCGAGCAAATCCCTGGAGTACCCCCAATAATAAAAGGAGTGGATGTGGATAAATACTCACAACAACCTTGGAAACCAAGTGCTGCTCCCCTTCTAATCCCTAAAAAGTACAAAATGCCTGACATCTCAAAATATGATGGCACAACGGACCCACGAGATCATGTGACGGCATTTACTACAGGTGTTAA
>MU777357.1:16517-27161 GCA_026770625.1 Nicotiana glauca | reverse complement strand
CGACCCTCGGATCAAAATCTCACCTATCAACCGAAATTCGCCAAAATTCCAACTTCGCCAATTCAAGCCTAATTCTACGCCGGACCTCCAAATTCGATTCCGATCGCTCTCCTAAGTCACAAATCATCCCCCGAAGCTAACTGAACCATCGGAATTAGATTCCGAGCCCTCTAACTCACAAGTCAATGTCCGGTTGACTTTTCCAATCTATTCCTTCATTAAAGAGACTAGTCATCCCATTTCCTACCAAACTCGATCCGAATTGACTCAAATTCACCAAGTACATATATTGAAACATAAACAATCATATAACGAAGAAAACGGGGCGGTAACTCGCATGACGACGAATCGGGTCGTCACAGGGTACCAGCTCTATAGTTATTCACATAAGGAGATGATATCAGCAGGAGAATTATCATATGTAGCACTTTTATAATGCTAAAAGCGAGTAATCCGATGATGAGTAGAATCCAATGATAAAACTTCATTTTTATTTCACAAAACAGTTGAGATTATTTTGAAAGCCAAGGATTAACTGATTATCGATTAAACTAATGAGTAGTCTAAGCCACAATGCTGATTTTATACCTATTTCCAAACCTGGACATGGATTGAACTTTAACAGTCATGCATGTAAACCCAGACACGAGCGGGTTAACTGCCTAAATTCACAAACAGCCCAATTATTTTGGATTAGAAGTGCTGAACTACTGTAGGCAGCTACTGAAACACAAAGCCATTTTAAACCTATTTTTATAACTACTGACGATGAATCAGGCATTCAACTCACGATACCAATCCGAAAATTAATAGATATACAGTCCAATTAGAACAGTCCTATAGTTCAAAATTCACGTCATTACAAACCAACACTAAACTATATACACAAGTAAGCTAATATATTTAATTATTTACACATTATTCAAATAAGAACGCATCAGGAAGCAGAGAATGCAAAATTGCTCTATTTCATTTGGTTTCAACAGCTACATTGAGGAATGTGGAGATGTGTACCTGAAGTGAGTCAAATAGACAAAGGAGAAGTCAGCAGTAGCAGGTGACAAATTCAACAGACCACAACCAGCCACAATAGGAGGAAATTTTGAATCAAAACAACTTCTCAAAAGCCTAGGAATGAACTCAGAAATTCAACAGCAACAAATTGATCTAAACAAGCTTGTTTGACCTCAAATTCACTCAAAATTGAACTAGGAAATTACAGAACACTCTCAGCAGTCAAAAACACTCAAGAACAACTCGAATGAACCCCAAAACACTTTCAATTGCATTAAATCTTCAAGTACATAACAGAACTAGAGAAATCTAAGCTAATTTTGATGCTAAATGAGCTAACCAATTGAATTAAGAGCTGAACTTTTAAACAATGATCAAAGGAAGATCAATGTATGATTTGTTTTTTGGATTTTTGGAGATTTTCGATTGTTTTTGGATTTTTAGATCTAGGAGACACTTTGAAATTCAAATTTTAGCTAAAAACTGGTGGAAAGTAGGGGGAATTTTCAGAGGTTCCAAACTTGTGAGTGAAGGCAAAGGGCATGCCATTTTATAGGCACAAATGAGGGCAAGACTTAGATTTCCTATTTTCCTTTTTAGTCCCTTTTTTAAATTTCAGTTTTACCCTTATAGTCCCTTAATTATTGACTTGTTACTCAAATCACAACAATATGACTTTGAAATATCAATTACCACTCCTTCTAGGTGCTTCTAGCAGCTTTTTCATTCAGTTACTATCAGATTCCTCCAGTGAATTACCCTTACTGACCTTACCTTAGCCCTGAAATCACCAAATTAATTTAACCACACTCCCACCACTTTCTACCCTAATTAAAACTACCAACTACAACCCAATTTGTCTAATTATAAAAGCTAATTGAATCTGAGCACTGAACTAAAGTAATATTAACCACAACTACTGATTAATCTAACTAAACTATTCTGAATTCACTACAACCAGTTAATATCAACCAAATGAAGTACTAAAACCACTACTAAATTTTAGATTACCACTACCATTATCTATGAACGATACAGAATCAATTATAAAAGACTGATAAATCAATGATGGAACTAGGCATAGGCAGAAATTTTAATCATATTATTAAACTAATCAAACTATAGCTCAAATGACATTCAAACAATTCTAGTTTTAAAACTCAAATCAACTTTGAACCACCAGACCCCTAATTGAAAACTAATATCATAAGTCATCACTTAAACAAAAAAAAATTAAAAACAAACAAACTTAAACTGGAACATGTTATCAATAGGAACTAGTAACAATTAAACACCTAAAAACTAAGAGAAACAGGCAAATAATAATTAGGCACAACTTAATGAACATGAAGGCAACACAGAATCAAGAGAAACAGATTAGATGAGACAGAAAATGATTGGACTCAACTGGTTTGAACCCGATATGAAGTGAGATAAATGAAACAATTAAGAAGACTCACCAGTCATATTCAGATTATAAGATTCGGACGATTCCGATGAAATTTGAGCATTATTGATAGTGGATTCTTCATGAGGATAGTGAGGAGGCCCTGTGGCATCAATTTGATGGAGTTTGGAAGAACTAGGGTTTTGCCGGAATACTTCAAGTTGATATTCGAGCATTGCTGGTTGGATTTAAGGGATGGGGTTCGAAGGGTTTGAAAGAGGAGGGTTAGGGGGTCTTATGGTGTTAATTTGGACTGATTTGGGAGAAGTGGTGTCATGGACGGAAAACTTTGATCTAACATTCGAAACGTTTGGCAGGGATTTGAGGGAAACGAATGGAGGATTCGTAAAGGGGGGAGGAGAAGGGGAACCAGGGGTGTATTTTTGGATGGGAAAGGACGCCGGCAGCCGTCGTGAGGCGATTTCCGGTGGCGGAGCATGGCGGGGTAAGGCGGCGTTACAGGCTTTGGTTTGGGGTGAAATGATAGAGACGATAGAAAGGGGGTAGGGTTTTCAGACAATTATATATCAACTAACCTAGGATGTTCCCGTCTATTAGATCAACAATCAAAGGCCATGATCAATTCCAGGAAACGACGTCGTTTGGTTACAAAAAAAAATGGACCGGGTTAGGGACCAGGGTTTGGGCTGTGGACTGGGATATGTTTTGGGCTGGGTGGGATTTAATTATATTGCCCAATTCGGGCATTTATCAAGACTACTCTTTTAATTGTTTCTTTTAATGACTTTCTTTTCTTTTCTTTCTTTCTTTTGTCTATTTTGTATTTATTTTATTCACTATTTTATATTTTTCTGATTTTTATGAAATGCTAAATTAAAACTCAAAAACCCAAATTGACACAAAAAATTATATTTTCTAATTTCCAAATACGCAAATTAAAACTAAAAATGCAAAAGACCACTTTTGTTATTTTCTTTACTTTTCCCTTAACTACTAATTCATCTTAAAATACGAAACTAATTCCTAAACAAATGCCAGGTATTTTTGTATTTTTCATGATTTAAACAATAATAAACGTGCACAAACAAATGCAAACAATTAACAAGAAATGCCACATAAATTGCAAACAATGAAAATGAGTTGTTTTGTTTTGAATTTATGGGAATAATTCATATATGGTAAAAATCGCGTGCTCACAATACATACTCGGCCCTACAATCTTAAAACTCCATCATCATCTAAGGTAACCTGCCGGGCACTTCCACGCTGCACCATATCTCTGAGGATACACAAATGGGGATCATCAAACTGCCGATCACAGATACGCTCCAATAATGAAGAACAAGCGACCGTGAAAGCCAACACACGATTGGGCTCAGAAACATCCAGTCTCATGAACTGATTGGCTAAGGCCTGAACATCCAAAGCGAGCGGCCTCTGACTGACTGGGATAAAAGCAAGACTGCCCGTACTGGCTGACTTCCTACTCAAAGCATCGGCCACCACATTGGCCTTCCCCGGATGATATAGAATGGTGACATCATAATCTTTTAACAACTCCAACCACCTCCTCTGCCTCAAATTTAACTTATTTTGCTTCAACAAGTATTGAAGACTCTTGTGGTTAGTGAACTCCTCACATGCCACACCATACAAATAGTTCCTCCAAATCTTTAAGGTGTGAACAATAGCTGCCAACTCTAAATCATGCACTAGATAGTTCTTCTCATGAATCTTCAACTTCCTCGAAGAATAGGCAATAACCTTGCTATCCTTCATCAACACTGTACCAAGCCCAATACGGAAAGCATCATAACAGACTGTATAAGGCCCTGATCCTGTGGGCAAAACCGACACCGATGTCGTAGTTAGAGTTGTCTTGAGCTTCTGAAAGCTCGCCTCACACTCGTCCGACCATCTGAACTGGGCACTTTTTTGGGTCAACTAGGTCATCGGGGCTGCAATAGACAAAAACCCCCTCCACAATTCGATGGTAATAGCCTGCCAATCCCAAGAAACTCTGAATCTCTGTCGCTGATGCTGGTCTAGGCCAGTTTTTGACTGCCTTAATCTTCTTTGGGTCCACCTGAATACCCTCTGCTGATACAATGTGACCCAGAAATGGTATTGAACTCAACTAGATCTCACAGTTGGAGAACTTGGCATATAACTGACTATCCCTCAGAGTCTGAAGAACCACTCTAAGGTGTTGCTCGTGCTCCTATTGGCTGCGGGAGTATACCAAAATATCATCAATGAAGACTATTATGAACACGTCCAAATATGGCCTGAACACTCGGTTCATAAACTCCATAAATGCTGCTGGGGCATTGGTCAACCCAAATGACATGACCAAGAACTCATAATGCCTATACTGAGTACGGAAAGCTATCTTAGGGATATCGGATGCCCTAATCCTCAACTGATGGTAGCCAGATCGCAAGTCAATCTTCGAGAATACCCTGGCACCCTAAAGTTGGTCGAAAAAGTCATCAATCCTCGGTAGTGGATAGTTATCTTTAATCGTTACCTTGTTCAATTACCGGTAATCTATACACATCCTCATCGATCCGTCCTTCTTCTTGACAAATAACACTGGCGCGCCCCAAGGCGAAACACTGGGTCTAATGAAACCCTTATCTAGCAAATCGTGCAACTGGTCCTTTAACTCCTTCAGCTCAGGCGGGGCCATACGATATGGCCGGATAGAATTGGGCTAGGTGCCCAGTGCCAAATCAATACAGAAATCAATGTCCCTGTCGGGTGGCATACCTGGCAGGTCTGAAGGGAAAACATCTGGAAAATCCCGGACAATAGGCACATAATCTATAAGAGGGACCTCAGCACTGGAATCAGAACATAGGCCAAATAGGCCAGACACCCCTTCTCGACCATATGTCGAGCCTTCACGTACGAAATGACACTACAGGTAGAGTGACCTGGAGTGCTTCTCCACTCTAAATGAGGCATATTCGGCAAAGCTAAGGTCATAGTCTTGGCATGGAAGTCCAGGATAGTGTGATAGGGTGATAACCAGTCCATACCCAAAATGATATCAAAGTCAACCACATCTAAGAGCAACAAGTCTACAAGGGTCTCAAGACCCCCAATCATTACGACGCACGAACGATTGACTCGGTTGACCACGATAGAGCCACCCATCGGTGTAGACACATATACAGGAATACCCAAAGTATCACTAGGCATGACTAAGAATGGTGCGAAATAAGATGAAACATATGAATACATAGACCCTGGATAAAATAGTAGCGAAGCATTTCGATCACAAACCAGAATCATACCTGTGATGACTACATCTGAAGACTCACCTCGGGCCTGGCCTTAAGAGCATAACAGTGGGGCTGGGCCCTATCACCCTGAACTGTATCTCTAGGTCAATCTGCTGCTAGCTGACCTCTGCCCCTGGCGGTCTGAGCTCCACCTTTATGACCTCTACCTTCACCTCGAGCACCTCTACCCCCACCTTTAGATGGTTGTGGAGCATCTGGTGCCTGAATCATGGGACGGGGACCCTGCTGCTGCGACTGAGTACGCCTCAATCTCGGACAAGCCTTCCTTATGTAACCATACTCACCACACTCATAACATCCCTTTGAATGCTGTGGCGGAGGAAACAGTGGCTGGCCCTAGCGACCTGTATGACCTCCACGAAAACTCTAAAGTGGTGGTGCGTTGATAGGAGTTGGCGGTGCACTGAATGACTGCTAATCAGAATAGTGTGCCTGAGAACCACTGCCACTTGATGTACCGTGTGAAACCTAGATAGCCGACTGAAAGGGCCTAGGAGGATGGCCTCTACCATATGAATCTATACCTCCAGACGAGGTACCACTAAATCTACCAGAATGATGGGCTCTCTTATCTACCCCGTTACCACCTCCCTGTGAAAGAACCATCTCAAACCTGCGGGCCACATTGGCCACCTCCTGAAAGCTGATCTCACTACCAGTCTCCCTAGCCATCTGGAGACGAATCGGCTGAATCAAACCATTAATAAATCTCCTCACCCTCTCTCCCTCTGTGGGGAGTATGATAAGATCATGGCGAGCTAGATCAATAAACATGGTCTCATATTGAGTGACCATCATGGAGCCCTACTGGAGGCGCTCAAACTACCTCCTATAAGCATCTCTCTGAGTAATGGGGAGAAACTTCTCAAGAAACAACTCTGAAAACTGCTCCCAAGTCAAAGACGGTGACCCTGCTGGTCTGGCTAAGCAATAATCTCTCCACCAAGTCTTGGCGGATCTAAATAAACGAAAGGCGGCAAAATTGACCCTATTAGTCTCAACAATACCCATGTTCCGAATAACCTCGTGGCAGCTATATAAGAAATCCTGGGGGTCCTCAGAAGAAGCACCACTGAATGTAGTAGTGAAGAGCTTGGTGAAACTGTCCAACCTCCACAAAGCATCTGCGGACATAGCCGCGCCATCGCTGGTCTAAGCAACTACCACCGGCTGAATTGTCATAGTTGGCTGAACCACTGGAACTTGACCCTGGGGAGCTACCTACTCCGGAGTACGTGTACCAGGAGTCTGGGCTCCTCCTCCAGCCTAAGATGTGGTTGGTGCTACAAGAAGCAATCTTGCTCGGGTGACACTCTCCATGAGGCCCACCAATCGGACTAGAGCATCTAAAGAACTGGGGTAGAAATAAACCCCTCTGGGGTTTGAGCTGGTCCTACCAGAACTGCTACGGTTGGGGCCGGAACCTCCTCATCAAAGTCATCCTGAGGCTCCACCACTGGTGCTGCTGCTCGGGGCTGAGATCTGCCCCTACCTCGGCCTCTAACACGGCTATGTCCTCTGCCCCTAGTGAGAGCTGCCTGGGGCTCGGAATGCTAATCAAAAGATGAGGAAGCGCGTGTTCTCGCCATCTACAAAAGAACAGAGTAGAAATTCAATTATCTTTGAGAAACAGAACTGCACGACAAGAAAGAACAAATGTGAAACATTTCCTAACTCTGTAGCCTCTGGGGATAAATACAGACATCTCCGTACCGATCCCTCAGACTCTACTAAGTACTAAGTTTTTCCGTGAGTTGTGAGACCTACGTAACCTAGTGCTCTGATACCAACATGTCATGACCCGGACTTCCCACCCTCCGGAGTCGTGATGGCGCCTACTCGTAGAAGTTAGGCAAGCCAAATTTAATTACTTTTCGCTTAAAATAAAAATATAATTTCCCCTTTTTAACAATTTATGTCAACAATATAAAATAACAAAATTAAATAATAGCGGGAAGTCTTAATTATAGAAATTGAATAAAAACACGGAATAGTCAATATAGCCTCTACCCAAGACTGGTGTCACAATACTCACGAATTGCTAAGAAATACTAAATACAAATGTCTGAAAGAACACATAACCTATATGTCTCGAATACAATGAGGCAATAGACTAAAAAGAGATAATAAGGGAGACGTCGGGCCTGCGGACGTCTGCAAGGCTACCTAGAGTCTCGCTGGACTGAAGGCCTGCTCCCGTACTAATGCTGCTGCTGCTGCTCGACACATGTACCTGTGAAAATAGCACAGAGTGTTGCATCAGCACAACCTACCCCGTGTGCTGGTAAGTGTCTAGCCTAACCTCGGCAAAGTAGTGACGAGGCTAGACTGGACTACCATTCTCTGCGGTCCGCAGTGAGGAGAATTAGAGAGCTGCAATTTCCCAATGTCAAGCCAATGCGGTCCGCGATTCATTTTATGCGAACTGCACTAGAAGCCTCCGCAGCCGTAGTCCATTCTTTGCGGTTCGCAATGCCAAAGTTCAGAGAGCAGTTTTGTTAAGTCCAAATCCCTAGTGCAGACCACGATCCATTTTGTGCGGCCCGCATTAAACCCGCAGGGGTATTTTTGTCCAAAATTATCAGCTTAGTATAAATAGCTTCTTTTTCCATTTTTAGGTTAAGTAGATAGATTCAGTTAAGAGCTGCGCTCGTGGGTTTGATATTTTCAGCCATTTTGGGCAGTTTCATCTACAATTCAACATTGAATCTTGTTATTTATCTTAGTGATTAATTAATATGAATTGTTCTTCATATATTTCTTGCTTTTCTTCTTTAAATATGAGTAGCTAGACCATAAGCTAGGGTTATGGATCAACCCTAGTGTGGGCAATTTATGGGTCTTGTAGTTTAGGGCTAAATTAACTTTGGGTGTTTGATATTTGGGCCAATTTCATGGTTAACTGCTGAATTAGTGGTTTTAAACACTAGTGTGTGTTTAGTTGACTTGAGCTCTTCTTGTAAAAGAGAGCCTAAGTCTCCGAAATTGGTCCAACAAGGAATTGTGGCGTAATCAAGAGATTGATAGCCCCAATAAAAGGGTTAAACCTCAAGAGAGTAATACCCGACTTGAACCCTAGTTGCTTGTGCAAATTGGAATACCCAGTTGGTCTTGAGAAAGTCAATTCGAGCAAAATCACTCGAACCACCGAGAGGTGTAGAGTGAGTAAAGTCGTGCAACGATTATATCATACTCCCCAAATATGTTAAACGTGCCTTAGATTCAAATACCTGTCAACTGACCACCTAGGCGGAAGTCACTACCCTAGTGCCTTTTAAACCATTTGAAAAACTCGTAGCATTATAACTCTTAGCTTATTTTAGTTTAAGTTAGCATAGTAGTTGATAAAATTATAAGTTAAACAAAAACCCCAAAAATGATTAGAAGTGTAATTTGGAACACATACACAACTCTACACTAGATAGATACTCAATTCCAAATTCTAGCTCTCTGTGGATATCGATCCCGACCCTAAATCGGGTAAAAGCTGCTCCGACCCTCTGTCGCTATTTAATTATTAGTGCGGAGTAGGCCGCGATCAGTAGGTATAACCTCTTAGCATGGGCTGGCGGTAGTGGCTCTTACGCATTTTCCCTTAAGCATTTTTAGCTAAATGTTTCGAGCTCAGCCTCCGAGTCGAAATTTGACTCAAGCTCATTGGCCCTTAAGTTTTTTTGCTGGCCCTTAGGCTCTTACACGTTGGGTCGATACGACCTCTTGGTATAGGCTGGCGACATTGGCTCTTAGGCATTGGGTCGGTGCGACTTCTTATATTTAAGCTGGTGACTGTGGCTCTTACGTATTGGGTCGGTACGACCTTTAATTTTAAGCTGGCGACAGTGGCTCTTACGTATTAGGTCGGTACGATCTTTTATGAAGGCTTTATTTTCCCTCGCTAAATACTTTTTAAAGTATTTGTGTTCGCCCGACTCTTCGACATTTCAATAAGTACCTTGATTATGATCCGTTTGGTAGAGGTAATTGAGTACCTCGGGAGGTTTTGTTCAACGGCTGAATTGTTTCGAAGCCTGTTGTTTGGAGCTGACATGATCAAAGCTCTTTTGCTTATGCTGAGGGTAGCCTGATTAACCGGTTCGTTCGAAGTTTTTTCAAGTAATTGAAGGCCTGTCATTTTATATCGACGGTCAGGCGTCCCCGGGTCACGTTAGTTTGGCTGGTACAACCTTGTGACCGTAGTCATTATGTTTGGCCGGAGCCTTTCAGTTCCCGAGTGAAGCATTTTTGGCGTCTATATCGAGGGTATGCCTTTTATGGGTCTTATAAGTTCGGATATATAGTTTTAACTTTAAGATCGGGATTTATGCCTTTTGTAAGGTCTTATAAATTTTAACATTCCTTGTTTGAGGTCTTACAGATTTGGTTACTTGGTACAAGTATGATTCATGCCTTTCTTGAGGTCTTACAGATTTAGTTACTTGGTACAAGTATGATTTATGCCTTGCTTAAGGTCTTACAGATTTGGTATTGCCTTATGAAGGCCTTATGAGGAGGTTGCCTGCATGGGGTCTTATAGCCTCGACTTTTTGAATCGATGGGGTGACAATTGGCGATAATCACAAAGACAACGACCACTTTTTTGGGCTCTGGAGCCGTTTTTTTTATAAACTTGGTGTTGCCTCATTGAGGGCTTATGAGTTCAAAGTTTTCTGACCCAAAGGTCGAGTTCCAGATGTCAGTCCTCTAGTGTTCTGGAAATTTTTGGCTTTGCAGCCATTACTTGCGAAAGTAGGGGTGTGCATTCGATTTATCGATTCGATTTTGACCCTTATCGATAATTACTTATCGATTATAGATTTGTACATATGCTTATCGTTATCGTTTCAATAAGGTTTCGATTTTTTCGATTTTGATTTATCGATTTTGAGGGCTTATCGATTCGATTATCGATTA
>MU777354.1:122931-146068 GCA_026770625.1 Nicotiana glauca | reverse complement strand
GGGGTATTGTAAGTTTTGGGGAATTAGAGTGGGGGGGGGGGTTTAGAATAAAGAAGAAAAATGAAGAATACAAATAAATAAAACAAAAACTTTAAAACGACCTCAACCAAGTGATTTCTAGGGCAGGACTAGTGCGAAGTCTAGAGCGAAGCTAGCGCGATCACGCTAGTCCATGCAGAATGTTACACTTTTAGCGCGAGCATTAGCACGTTCGCGCTAGTAGCGCGAAGCCTAGCGCGTTCGCGCTAATTTTGCGCAACTTAGGCAGAATGTTGCCCAGTTAGCGCGACCTCCAGCGTGAACTGTAGCGCGATCGAACTACTAGGCAACACATTTTTCCATTTTTTTTCACCTGTGTTCACCATGATCGATGGTCTTTTCGCCTGCTCCTCTGTCACCTGCATTGGCTAGCATGCTATAAAACTCACAAATAACACTACAACTATTATTGGGTTGCCTCCCAACCAACGCCTTAGTTATTGTTGTGGCACGACGGTTACAACAATTCAATGGGTTGCCTCCCAAACAGCGCCTGATTTAACGTCACGGCACAACTCAACACGTTTTCAAGCATCCGACAGGTCCATTGAGGTCTTGTGATGTGCAATGTCACCACCACAATAATGTTTTATCCACTGGCCATTTACCAAGAAGGTACCACTTGAGCTCATATCCCGCAACTCCACAGCTCCATGAGGCTTCACACTCACCACAATAAAAGGGCCTGACCAACGAGACTTAAGCTTCCCAGGAAAAAGCTTCAACCTCGAATTGAATAAAAGAACTTCTTTCCCTGGCTCAAACTCTCGATGTTGGATGTGCTTGTCATGCCATCTTTTAGTTTTCTCTTTATACAACTTGGAATTCTCATATGCGTCTAATCGAAACTCATCAAGCTCGTTGAGTTGCAGCGACCTCTTCTCTCCAACTAAATCCATATCCATGTTTAGCTTTTTAATTGCCCAATAGGCCTTGTGTTCAAGCTCGACGGGCAGATGACATGCCTTCCCATAAACTAATTTATACGGTGAAGTACCTATGGGGGTTTTGTATGCAGTTCGATATGCCCATAATGCGTCGTCGAGCTTTCCAGCCCAGTCCTTTTCTATTCCCATTCACGATTTTCTCCAGAATTTGCTTCACCTCTCTGTTTGACACTTCCACTTGACCACTCGTTTGGGGATGATAGGCTGTGGAAACCTTGTGCTTGACTCTATATTTTGCAAGGATATTATTCAGTAATTTGTTGCAGAAGTGCGATCCTCCGTCACTTATCAACACTCGTGGAGTTCCAAAGCGTGTGAAAATGTGCTTCTTTACAAAACTCACCACTAACTTCGAATCATTAGTGGGAAGAGCAATGGCCTCCACCCACTTAGACACATAGTCCACTGCCACCAAGATGTACCTGTGCCCATTAGAGTATGGGAAAGGTCCCATGAAGTCGATCCCCCAAACATCAAAAAGCTCTACTGCTAGTATATTCTACAAAGGCATCTTATGCCTCTTGGTGATCGTTTTGGTTCTTTGGCATCTGTCACACATTTTGACAAAGGCGTTGCATCCTTAAACAATTTTGGCCAATAAAAACCTGATTGTAGAACTTTCTGGGCGGTTCTATCTCCACCGCGATGTCCTCCGTATGGTGACGCATGACAGTCATGCAATATTGCATCCATCTCTTCCTCAGGAACACATTTTCGCACCAAATGGTCTGCACATAACCGATATAAGAATGGCTCATCCCACATGTAGAGCCTCACGTCATGTAAGAATCTTCATCTAGTATCAGGTGTCAGTTCTGGTGGTGTCACCCCACTTGCAATAAAATTCACATAATCTGCATACCACGGGGCTTCATTTGAGGTGATTGCCAATAACTGCTCATCAGAAAATGTTTCTTTGATAGACCCACCTTCATCTACATGGCTCCGATTTTCTAATCTGGACTAGTAATCAGCCACTTTGTTCTCTGTTCCTTTTCGATCTCGAATTTATAAGTCAAACTCTTGCAAGAGAAGGACCCAACGAATCAGTCTCGGCTTGTCGTCTTTCTTTTCAAACAAGTATCTGATAGCTAAATGATCTGTGTAGACAATAACTTTGGTCCCCACTAAATATGATCTGAACTTGTCAAACGCCCACACCTTTGTAAGCAACTCTTTTTCAGTAACTGTGTAATTCTTCTGGGCTGGACTCAGAGTTTTGCTCGCATAGTAGATGGAGTGAAAGCTTTTATTTCTCCTTTGTCCCAAAATAGCTCCAATAGCTATGTCACTCGCATCACACATCAACTAAAAGGGTTGCTCCCAATCAGGGGCAATGATAATTGGTGCAGTCACTAGCCTTCCCTTCAGCTCCTCAAATGCTTTTAGACAGGCATCATCGAACTTGAAGGAGACATCTTTCTCAAGCAACCTGCACAAGGGAGAGGAATTTTTTGAAAAATCTTTAATGAAACGACGATAAAAACATGCATGGCCCAAGAAACTGCAAATGCCTTTGACGGACGTTGGTGGGGGAAATTTTTCAATTGCTTCCACCTTTGCTTTGTCCACCTGCAAACCATTTTTAGACACTTTGTTCCCCAATACTATACCTTCACGTACCATGAAGTGGCACATTTCCCAGTTTAGCACCAGGTTTGTCTCTTCACATCTAGCAAGTACTTTATCGAGATTTATTAAACAGTTATCGAAAGAGCACCCAAACACAGAAAAATCATCCATGAACACTTATACAAATCTTTCAACCATATCAGTAAAAAAGCCATCATACACCTTTGAAAAGTCGCACGTGCATTACAGAGACCAAAGGGTATTCTCTTGAACGCATACGTGCCATATGGATATGTAAATGTGGTTTTCTCTTAGTCCTCTGGGGCTATAGCAATCTGATTATACCCGGAGTAACCATCTAGGAAACAATAGTATTCCTGGCTAGCTAATCTATCAAGCATTTGGTCAATAAAGGGGAGAGGGAAGCGGTCCTTTCGGGTGGCATTATTCAATTTTCGGTAATCTATACAAATCCTCCACCCAGTGACAGTTCTTGTGAGAATCAAATCATTATTTTCATTAACAACCACAGTCATCCCCCTTTCTTAGGTACACATTGAACGGGGCTTACCCATTTGCTATCTGAGATTGGAAATACAATACCTGCATCAAGCCACTTAATCACTTATTTTCTTATCACTTCTTTTATGATTGGATTGAGTCGGCGTTGTTGCTCTACACTGGGCTTGTGTCCGTCCTCCATGAGGATTTTATGCATGCAAAAAGCTGGACTAATGCCTTTGATGTCATACATTGTCCACCCAAGTTCTCGCTTGTGCTCACGTAGCACCCTCAACAGCTTCTCTTCCTGCAATTTAGACAATTCAGAATAAACAATAATAGGTAAGGCGTCAGAGTCACCCAAATAAGCATATTGAAGGTGAGGGGCAACGGTCTAAGCTCCAATTTTGGAGCCTCCTCAATTGACAATTTTGGGGGGTGGCCCATCTGGCCTATTCAAGGGCTCAAAGGGGTGTATCCCTTGCATGTAAGCACAAGATGTATCCAGGATGTGCATCATCTCCTCAACCTCCTCATCATTTCCCATGCTATTGAACAACATAAGTGTTTTCTCTATAGAGTCGTCTAGACATACACTCGGGTCAAGAATTTGCTCATCATCCTAAACAACGGATATCATTGAGAGCTCCTCATAGTGGTGGGGAGTTGGCTTGCTTTGTACACATTAAAGACTGCTTCCTCATCATCCACCCTCAAAATCATTTTTCCCTCTCTCACTTTAATAATTGCATCACCAGTAGCCAAGAGAGGTCGCCCCAATATGATTGGGACCAGTTCATCAGCCTCATAATCCAGGATAATGAAGTCAGCTGGGAAGATAAATTTTCCAATTTGCAGCAACACATCTTCAATCACACCCTTGGGGTGTGCTATTGATCTATCAGTCAGCTGCAACATCATAGTAGTTGGCCTTGGAGCTCCCAAGCCCAATTGCTTGAACAAAGATAAGGGCATCAGATTTATACTCGCCCCCAAATTGCAAAGAGCATGACCCACATCAATATTACCAATGCACACATGAATGGTGAAACTGCCAGGATCCTTAACCTTTTGAGGAAGCTTGTTCTGGACCCTTGAGGTGCACTCCTCAGTAAGTGCCACTATCTCAAATTCAGTCAATCTTCTCTTGTGAGCCACTATATCCTTTATGTACTTAGCATACTTAGGAATTTCACGCAGTACATCAACAACTGGAATATCTAATTGAACCAGGCTCAACATGGAGAGAAATTTGCTGAACATGCGATCATCATTCTTTTTCTGCAATCTCTGGGGGAAAGGCAGTGGTGGCCTTATAGCCTCCACTGGCTCTGGAATTGCATCAGTATTCTTTGATTCATGAGTTTCCTTAGATGTCAACTCCCCCTCGAGTGTGGCCTTGTCTTTTCTTTTCTTTGGCACTTCCTCCAGCTCTCTCCCGTTTCTGAGTGTAACTGCATTTACTTGAGGATTCTTTTCTGTATTACTAGGGAGAGCGCATGCAGGTCTGGTGTTCTGATTCATTGCCAATTGCCCTATCTGTCTTTCAAGATTTCTAAAATCGGTTCTCAGCTACTGATTGTCAAGCAACAACTTCTTTAGCAAATCATTTGTACTCTCTTCCATTTGTTGGGGTGGCTTATAAGGTAGATTGAAATTCCCTTGGGTTTATAGTGATTCTAATTCTGCTGATTTCCACCCCATGAGAAGTTGGAATGATTCTTCCAATTTGGAATGTAAGAATTCCCGTATTATGCATGCTGATTCGGTGGAGCTTTGTTCTGCTGCCCCACATAGTATATGGATTCAGGATTCGTAGGGCACATGTCGCTCATATGATTGTCACCACATAATTTGCAGCAAATAGCCATTTGTTGTACACGTTGCATTGGTTGTGGTTGCTGCACTGTCATCCTAGTCATCTGATTAGCCAACTTTGCAATATCGGCTCTCATGGCTGTCAAGTCATCGAGATCAAGTACTCCAGCTGATTTCTGCTTAATTGCCTTTCGTGAATCACCCTCACCTTGCCAATTATGATTATTAGCAGTGAAGTTATTTAGCAAGATTTGGATTTTACTATACGGTCTGGCCATGCAACGACCCCCACAAGCTGAATCAAGATTCATCTTTGAGGCATCATCTAACCCATCCACAAAAGTGTGGCCCAATAGCTCATCAGTTTGGCAATGACGTGGACAGTCTCTGAGCATCTTCTTGTACCTTTCCCAAGCTTGACGAAGTGTCTCGCCATCTCGTTGTTCGAACCCAAGAATTTGACTCCTCAATACCTTTATTTTCTTAGTGGGGAAAAACTTGATTAAGAATTTACTTGCTAGATCATCCCAAGTACGGATTGAGTTTTCGATCTCCTTCTACAACTACTCCTTAGTGTCCCCAAGCAGTGAAAAGGGGAAAAGTATCTGCCTGACATAGTCCTTGGAAACATTCGTATAACTGTAAGTGTCAGTAATTTCCAAAAAATTCTGAATGTGCCTTTGCGGGTCTTCATGAGATAGACCCACATATTGCCCTGTGGACTGGATCAGTTGCACCATGTACTGTTTGAGTTCAAAGTGCCCTGTGATATCAAGCTTCACAATAGCCTGAGTAATATTAGCAAGACTGGGCTTTGCGGCTTCAATCACCACGCGCTCCTCATTCCCTGCCATCTCTATTGGTTGTGGTTGGACTACTATGTCCAACTCTCCTTCAATTCTGGTTCTTGCATCTACTTCCCTCCTCACTCTGTGAAGTGTTCGTTCAATTTCAGGATCAAGAGGAAGTAGATTGTTTGCGCTTCGGCTCCTCCGCATTCAAAAGAAAAGCATGTGTTCACACGAACCAGGTAAACTAAAAATTAAAGCTTGAACAAATAGTTAATAAAGGCTTAACTCAGTCAAGTAGCTAATTTTTAAGTCCCCGGCAACGGCGCCAAAAACTTGTTGCGACCAAAACACTCACGCAAGTGCACGTGATCGTCACGTAATAAAGTAGTGAGCAGAGTATCGTTCCCATGAAGAATTGTGATTAACTGTTGACTAATTTAAACTCAATTAACTTATTATTCCAAGAAATTCTTCACAAAAGGTATTCGTCTTTAATTTACTACCTAAAAATATCAATTAAAAACTAACTAAAACAACCAAACAACCAAAAATCAATTTCGAATGACAATCAGTAGGAGAGAGTATTCCAGGGTCACGGGCTAGTTAACAATAATATTGCGTTCTTGGCTTAAAATAACTAATTGATTTATCTGTGTTGTTGATTGACAGGGTTAATATTGCTCATAAGAATCTGTCGACTCCTTACCTATTCAAGTTAACTTAATGGCTATATGTCTATGGAATTAAAATTAACAAGAATGCATTTATAAATCCAATATTTCAACCAAGCAAGGCAATTAGGTATATGTCTATCCTAATTGCGAATCCGTTCCCTGATGTCCGGGTTCAAGAACTTGCTCTATATAATTCTTATGCAATACAAAGTTCCCACTTTCGAGTTCAACTTTAGATTCATAGATAGTATTCCACTGTTAGCTACTCAGCAAAATAATTGAGAACTGAATTAAATAAACAACCCAATATGATTAAACCAACTTTGTTAAATTAAACACTGAACAACAACAATCATGTTTCACCCATGACCCTAGAACAATGGGTTTTAGCTACTCATAGCAGTGTTCATCTCAATAATATTTAATTTCATTCAAAACGTAAAAACAAGAAGAAGAAAAGAAGAACTTAATGTTGGATTTTCCTCCTTGCCTCTTGCCTATATGTTTCTTGCACTAAACTATGAAAACCTTGATATTTTACTCCTTGGGCGAGCTTGACTTTATATAGGTTAAGTGAAATTTCCACCAGATTTTCAATTTTTCCCCTAACAGATCTTTTGCGGACTGGGACTAGCGCGAACGCGCTAATGCTCGCGCTAGTTTCCTCACATTCTGCCTCCCGCTTCTAGACTAGCGCGATCTCGCTAGTCCTCACGCTAGTTCAGGCCATTTTTTCTTCAATTCTTTGTCTAGTCTTTACGCGCACTCAGCTCCGAGGGGTCTTTCTTGCTCCAATGCAACTCCAATCGCAACGTTAAGGCATCATATAGGCTCACCATCCTGCAATGTGTAAAATTCACAATTAGAGCCCATTTTTCATCATTTAACCATATTATGACATTAAAATATAATCAAGCGGGAGCATAAACAATCGTCAAATCACCTAGACTTAGCCTATTATCAAATATTCACAGTTGTTACTTAAAAAAATGATTTTTAACAGCTTGGCCAAACGGGCTCTAAGAAGGATATGAATAGAGAAATGTACATGGGCCAAGGCCTAGGAGAATTAGAAGACTAGAGTTTGACGGACCTAGTTATCTTAAGAGCAAAATTCATTTATAGTTACTTGGGCCAAACTTATATCACCCGGTAACCCAAAATTACAATATATATTTTATAGCCCAAAAGTAATTTTAATGACTAGCCATTGAATTAAACATCTGACCCATAAGCACCTGCATAGTTGTATCCCCAGCTTTAGCCTTTGCGGTGATTGATGAAATAACCGAGGCATCTCCAGCAGAAGACGGGTTACAACTTTGAGACCAGGTTATGAAATTTGGGAATGTTGAGTCAGGTGAGAACCGGTTACAGCGACTTGCTGCCGAAGCACACACAAACCAGGGGTGTGCAGTGTCCACCAAAGCTATGAGGCAAGGTGCTATCGTTAAGTTACAAGTGACGCCAAGAATGTGGCAAGGTCGTGGCCTGCTTTCCTTTTTCCTTGTTAATCCAGGAGTAGAATTTACTTACTAGTGTCATTAATTTGTATATAAAATATATACAAAATTCACTGTCACTATACAAAAATACACTAAATAGATTGCCACTATACAATTTATATACAATAGACTGTCACTATACAATATAGATTGTTACTATACAAAAGATATAGTACTAAATAGATTGTCACTATACAAAAAATATACAAAATAAAATGTCACTATACAAAAAGTATACAGACTGTCACTATACAAAAATATACAAAATAGATATTTCGAGCTATTAGATGTAATATGTTTGGGTCGGAGGGACATTTCGTGTCAATAGGAAAAAACACTCCCTATTAAAATTTTGAAGGGATATAGAAGGTCACTTTCTCATTGTAATGGTTGTTTGATTACCAAATTAGAAGACCAATCTGATATAAAATATGAGATTACATTTATATATTTTGTGTTTGGCTATTAATCAATATAAATATAATATCAAAATCTTGGTATACAATTTAGGAATATAATCTCATGATAAATCTGGTTGTGCACCACATGACTGTATTGGTCTAAATTTAACGACTTAATAATGGTAGATAAAGGGTCGAGGATGGGTCGACCATGGTGCAGTAGCGGGAAGTCGTCCTCAAAAGGACTATTGTCAAGGACGAGCAACTGGAGGAAAGAAATAACAGTAGGATAGGTTTAGAAATGGACACAAGGAATATTCCTTCAGATATTCCTTATTTTGTACTTTTTAGGGGTTTTTGAAAATATCCCTTATAAATAGGAAGAAATAGAGAACAAAAATGTGATCTTCACTTCTTAATAAGAGCACTTTGTAAAGAGTTGACAAAAGAGAATATACAAATATTGTTTTGTTCATTGATACAGCTCCACACACCTTACTCATTCTTTATGAACAAGATCCAAAGATTCCTTATCCATCTTCATTTACTTTTGTCCCACGTGGGTGATAAATTCTTCTTTATTACATTTATTGACATTGTCTACATTTATTGCATGTTTTTATTATAACATTCATTAATAATTATTGAACATGTGCCTCATCTTTGTTACTCTTAAATGTGGCCTCATTCCACGGATCTGTCCAAGTTCTTTGTCTAGATTTTATTATATTTAACTAAGATTCACCCTCTATCTCATCATTAATTAGTTTAACGCTTTTTGGTCAAACAATTTGGTGTCATCTGTGGGGAGGTTTTAGTTAAAATTTTAGTTTCTTCTAGATCATAAAGAAGGACAACCATCTTATTCTCGTTGGCACAAACTAAAAATGGTAGGAAATGGAGATGAACGACAGAAAGCAGTAATGGGTGTCACTACCAACATCTTAAACAAGACCGACAAGGATGAAAGAGAACACGATGAGAATATGACACCAAGTGTTACACCCAGGCGGAGTGATTCACCTTCCCCTTACGGAAGTGTAACCGCTTCACGCGAAAGGGGAGCTTCCACGTACATAGCTGAGGAAGCGCCACCAGCGGTGAAAAAATTACTGGAAGAGTGGCTAACAAGTATCGTAAATAACATATTCGACAAACCTATTCAACGGGCGAGTAGAAACGTCACGCAAACAGATACCACAGCGACCACCTGCGAACAACCCGCTCCCCTAATAGGTGACACTCACACTGCTATTGATGCAGGTAATGACTCACTTGCAGCCATTCTAAATAAAATGGAAGAAATGGAAAACGAGAACAAAATACTCCGCGACTAGATGAGGGAACATCAAGAAAGTGTTGACAAGATACTGGGCGCCCCAAAACTGCTACCAAAACGGGAAGTCAGCTGATTCGTCGAACAACCATATAGCCAGGAGGTGGCCCTTCATGCCATACCTAAGACCTTCAAAATGCCAACGTATTTGAAGATATACGATGGTACCACAGACTAGGGGTGTGCATTCGATTTATCGATTCGATTGTGATCCTTATCGATAATTACTTATCGATTATCGATTTGTAAATATGCTTATCGTTATCGTTTCAATAAGGTTTCGATTTTCTCGATTTCGATTTATCGATTTTTGGGGCTTATCGATTCGATTATCGATTACACCAAAAAAAAATTTGCGGGATTCCACAGAAAGTATATCGCTACAAACACACCTAACTAATATGGACAAAAAAAGCTAAAATAAGAAGAGCACCATTTATAACATAAAAATTGTGTCAACAAACACATGCAACGAAACTAAAATAAAGGATCAAATGTATGCCATCATCACTCTAACGGTATAAAAAAATAAAAAACCAAAATACATCATCACAGCTAATTCATTTCCATTAATTTGAAATTAATTCCCTTGAGCTTTAAATATGACCATTCCTTAAATGTGGTAGAGGAAATAATAGGGTTAGGGACTTAGGGTAAAGGAAAGGGTATTATAAAATAAGGGTAAAAAAAATTAATTTTTTTAATTTTTTTTTAAAAAATAAAAAAATTGCTGTAGCTTATCGATTTATCGATAAACCGATAACCGAAGTGGACAAAATCGAAATCGAAATCGATAAATCGATAAGGAAAATTTTGAAATCGAAATTGAAATCGAAATCGATAAATCGATAAATCGAAATCGATAAACCGATAACAAATAATCGATTCGATTTATCGATAAACCGATTCGAATGCACACCCCTACCACAGACCCCGAAAATCATATCATCCAATACATCACAGCGGTAAAAGGCAACGACCTTTCGAAGGAGCATGTACCATCAGTGTTACTGAAGAAGTTTGGCGAGACCCTGACGGGGGGAGCCTTAACTTGGTACTTACAATTACCAGCACGTTCAATAATAACGTTCAAAGAAATGGCCGACATGATCGTCACCGCCCACTCCAGGGCTAAGAAGGTGGAGGCTAGGGTTAATGATATATTCGCCGTTAGGCAATCGCTTGGTGAGGGACTCGGGGACTTCCTCTCTCGGTTTAACAGGGTAAGAATGAGCTTACCAAATGTATCAAAGGGGATGGCGGTGGCAGTTTTCCAAAATGGTTTGAACAGGAATTGTTCGAGAGCGACAAGAAAGTTACTAAGCGGGCTCATGAAATAACCCCCACTACTTGGGAAGAAATTCACAACGCCTTCTGCGCCGAGGTGACAGCAGACGAGGATGACCTTAGTGGTCCAACCCAACGGTTAACGTCAGTCCAAACGGAGTCGAGGAAAGACCGTCGTAATGATGGTCAGAGAGATCAGTCAGGACCATGCCTCAGCCGAGATAGGCATCAATCCGATGTCAGAACGGCTATCCCACCATCTCCTCAACATGCAGAAGGGACGTCCAGGCTTTATATATGGACTCAGCGAAACGAAAGAGGTATTCCTCCACTCTTATCTGCTCATAATTTTTGTGTTTCCCCTTCAAAAATAGTCTACACACTAGAGAAGCTTGGCACAAAGGTGAAATAGATACAAAAAATAAAGTCTGACCCAATTACCCAAAAGTCAAATGTCCTTTATGAATTTCACCAGGAGCGGGGTTACAAAATCGAGGACCGCATAGCTCTACGGCAAGAAGTAGTGAACATGCTGAACCTAGGGCATCTGAGGGGCTGATGAGCGACTGGGGATGAGCCAACTTCGATCGCAGACGAGAACAATACCAAGGCCCTCCAAAGCCACCCTCCCTTGCCTGCACCATCCAAATGATCATCATCGGAGGCGATGAAGCAGCAATCAACCACGTGAAATTTACCACCATACATAAATTGAAACGGTCGACCACCCACACGTATAATGACCTGGAAGATAGTATCATCTTCGATAGGTCAGATACCCACGGTTTGACTTTCCCTCACTTCGATGCTCTTGTCATTACTTTACGTATTTCGGATACTGATGCAAAAAGAATAATGGTAGACGACGGAAGTGGCGTGTGTAATATCCACCCTCGAGTTCTCAAGTAAATGAGACTCGAGGACAAGATAGTACCACGTTGCATAACACTAACAAGTTTTAACAATGTAGTTGAGATAACCTCAGGGGAGATAGCGCTACCCTTTCAGGTTGGGGGGCATCACCCTAGAAACGACGTTCCACATCATGAACCAGGACACAGCTTAGAATGTCATTATAGGGCAACCATGGATACATGCCATGAGGGCAATTTCGTCCCGCCTTTATCAAATAATCAAGTTCCCTACTCCATGGGGGATATTCAGCATATGAGGCGAAAAATGCACAGCCCAAGAATGTTATCACATCGCTCATGATTGTACATACACTCAACAGTTAAAGGGAACATACTCAGAAGCCCAGCAATTACCAAAGTCGGGGCCTGAACTCGACGCACAAAAAGACGTCATCAGGGAGCCCAACATTGTGGAAGTCGCAGGGTCAACGGTAAAAGACCTTGATCCCATCCAACTAGACAACAATGACGATAGAAAAAAGGCTTACATCGGCCATAAACTCTCAAAACCAGGTAAATTTCATAAACTTTTAATTGACAACGCCGATTTATTTGGTTTCTCCCATGCAGATATGCCAGGTATCACGAAGGACGTTGCCACACACAAGTTGAATGTCGATCCACTCTACCCCCAGTGTAGCAGGTAAGAAGAAAATTCAACGCAGCAATCAATGAGGCTATCAGTGATGAGGTGGATAAGCTACTCACTAACGGTTCTATCCGAGAATCAAAATACCTTCAATGGGTCGCTAATGTAGTCATGGTGAAAAAGAAAATGGGAAGTGGCGGATGTGCATATATTTCACAGACCTAAACAAGGCATGCCCGAAAGACTCCTTTCTGTTGCCTCATATCGTTCAGCTCATCGACGCAATAGCAGGGCACAAGTTGCTAAGCTTCTTAGATGCCTACTCATGTTACAACCAAATCCTCATGGAAGAGGAACATTAATAAGAGACTACTTTCATCACCCATCGGGGAACGTACTGTTACAGAGTAGTGCCATTCGGGTTGAAGAACGTAGGGGCGACCTATCAAAGGTAAGTCACCAAGATGTTCAAGTACCAACTCCGCAAAATAATGAAAGTTTACATAGACGACATGTTGGTAAAATTGAAAAGGAAAGAGGACCATATCGACCACCTGAAAGGGGCCCTCGGTATACTAAGATAATACGACATGAAGATGAACCTCAAAAAATATGCCTTTGGTGTAACTTCGGGCAAGCTCCTCAGCTTCTTGGTATGTCAAAAAGGCATCGAGGTCTACCCCGACCAAATAATAGCCATTGAGGGAATACTTGAAGTATTAACCACCAAGAAACAGGTGCAAAAACTGACAGATTGTATAGCCGTCCTGTCGAGGTTCATCTCACGATCCTCCTATTGGTGCCATAAATTCTTTAATATGCTGAAGAAGGACAATGGGATTTAGTAGAATTCAGAATGTATCGAGGCCTTAAGAGAACTAAATGCATACTTGTCTTCGCCCCTGCTACTAGCCAAAGCAGAAACAAGCGAGTGTCTCGTGATATACTTGGCCGTATCGGAGGTCGCAGTAAGTGCAGTACTGGTCCATGGAAACAAAGATTCGCAATCTCCAATCTATTACATCAGGAAAATCTGGTCGATGCCGAAACAAGGTATCCCCACCTCGAAAAATTGGCTTTGGCATTGGTCGTAGCTTCACGAAAGCTTAGACCTTTCTTTCAATGCCACCCCATATCGGTGGTGATGACCTTCCCCTTAAGGAGCATCCTACATAAGCCCGAACTATCGGGGAGATTTTCCAAGTGGGCCATAGAATTGAGCGAGCATGATATAACATATCAGCCGCGAACAACGATAAAATCGCAGGTACTCATCGACTTCGTTGCTGACTTCAGTGCCAAAATAATGCCCGAGGTTGAACAAGAAACTACTCTTACCTCTCCCGGGCTATCGACCTATGGTCCTATACACCGATGGCATATCCAACACGTCAGGATGTGGACAGGGACGCGTACTCGAGGTCCCAATAGGTGAAGTTCCCCGATATGACTAACAATGAGACCGAATATGAGTCCATAATTGCAAGACTAAATCTAGCTCTTAAATACGGAGCACGACAAGTCATCCTCATATGCGACTCACAACTCGTCGTCAACCAAGTCACAGGGACTTTCCAAATAAAAAAAATAAAGGCTACAAAAGTACCAGGTAGAAATTCATAAACTGCTACCAGAATTCGACGACTGTCGACTAGACCAGATACCTCGAGCACAAAATATCGAGGCAGATAGCCTCGCCAAGTTAGCAGCGACCACCAAAAACATTACATAAGAAAACATGGCCACCTTCCTCCACTCATCAATAGACCAACTTGAGGTACACTTTGTAAATTTGATTTGGGATTGGCGCAACCGTATTATAACATATTTACAGGAGGGAGTACTCCCATCAGATAAAAAGGAAGTAAAAAATCTTCGAATGTAGGTGGCCAGGTACAACATCATAAACCACGACCTATACAAAAGAACATTTGGAGGCCCCTTGGCAAAATGTATCGGGCCGAACCAAACAAGATGCAGGCCACTGCGGTGCCCATACCAACAATCGAGCCCTTGCCAGATGCCTCATTTAAGTGGGTTATTATTGGCCCACAATGAAGAAGGAAGCCGCTGACTACGTCAAAACGTGCGAGCAGTGCTAGAAATACGCTTCTACGATACACCAAGCAGGTGATCATCTCCACTCGGTTACATCACCATGGTCGTTCGTAAAATGAGGAATGGACATTGTCGGGCCCCTTCCAGCAGGGCGAGGAAATATACGATTTCCTTTGGTTTTAACTAACTATTTTTCCAAGTGGGTAGAGGCAGGTGCGTTCACCCAAATACGCGAACAGGAAGTTATCACATTCATATGGAGAAACATCATATGCCGCTTCGGCATTCCCAAAGAAATTAGCTGTGACAACGGACCCCAACTCACCAGAAACTAGACCGCCGAATATTTTGAGAAATAGCACATCAAGCGGATACTCTCCACGCCATATCACCCTATCGGCAATGGCCAGGCCGAACACTCCAAAAAAACAATACTAAACATCTTGAAGAAAAAAAGCTTGAGGGCGCCAAGGGACTGTCACACCTCCTTTTTCCATACTACACCCCGCGGAGGGTATAATAAAGGGAGTTATTTCCAACTTCAAGTGACAATCTAAATAGGATTATTTAATTAAAAATCATAGTCGCCACTTATGAGATTTATGGTGTCCCAAGTCACCCGTTTAGAATCCCGAATCAAGGAAATTATGACTCTGTTAACAGTCCGCGAACCAGAAATCCGGGTAAGGAATTCTGTTAACCCGGGAGAAGGTGTTAGGCATTCTCGAGTTCCGTGGTTCTAGCACGGTCGCTCAACTGCTATATTTTGCTTAATTATCTGATTTTAAATAATTTTTTACCTATGTGCAAATTTTAGTTTTAACCGCTTTATTCATTTTTTAGAGAAGATTGCAACATTATTAAAATACGTCTCGAACCACGTCACATAAATGCACCCGTGGTTTTCGATATATTTTAGCATCGTTGAGATTTAAATTTGGGTCACATAAATATGCACCCGAGTTTAGGAAAGTAGATTATTAAAACACGCGCCTAAAGCAACTACGTGTTTGTACTTTGCGAAGGCCATGGAATTTGCTAAATAGCATGCCTCAAACTCTAAGGTTAAATAAGACTAATTAAACGAGGGCCATGCAATTAAGATTTTGTTCGGCACGGCACACCTCGATTTTCAATTTTAAAGGATTGTACTCACTAAAGCAAACTAATGATATTCATATTTAAAACTATTTAAACTTAGTAAAGCTATGGGCTATTAATGGGATCTAACAGAAAAGCTTCCGTGAACTTGGAACATAATGGATCTTTTTAAAAATAGTAATAAAATACAAAGGCTTGTATCATGAAATCACATAACGGCATAGAGCCATTTATTTCCTTTCTAAAAAATTATTTTAAGAGCCCATAAGAAATTTATTCTCACCACAAAATTGTAGTCCAAATATTTCTCCTACCTAACCTGTACCGATTCAACCAAGCAAGTAAAATGATCAATTCATTTGTTTCATTCAGACCCATTCCTTTATTTAGCCTTGAATTCCTTTACTTATGGTTCAAATGCTAACCACACATATTTTTCTTTTAAGGAAACGAAAAATTCAGTGAGGGAAACTAGCTGATGCAAATCGAGACAAGCCAACTTATCTAAACTTGAGCAGATCAATAGGAGAAATCGAGCAGAGAGTCAAGCAAAGCATTCAGGTCAAGGAAACAAAAACAAATTCAACATTGACACAGTAGACAAGCAAATGAAGAATAGCAAAGCACCAAACATCAATACTTCACAAAATGTGAGTAGAAAATGAATTTAAAGGAAACATGAATATGGACCTTTGATGACCTCGACTGAACGAACTCAAATGGGTTTCAATCATGATCGGGATTTGAAAATCCATCTTTTATTTGATGAAATTTCCAATAGTACACGGACAGAAATCGCATAACTGCTACAACCCAAAACCCAAAACAACTGAAGCTTGAACCAACGGATGCCGGACAGATCTCAAACCGGAAACTGAAACCTAGAACCTCGAATTTTCTCCTCTTGTTTTTCACTCGTCCTCGTTTCTGAGCGTGTGATTGACTGTGGGTGAGTGTTTGGATGGCGGCTGTTACTATTTTTTTAGGTTAGAAGAAGAAGGAATCAGCTGGTGTGTGTGTATTTGGCCGTTGACCCTTCTGCTTCGCATACAACAGAAAAACTATTCTTTGATTTAGCCAACACTTCAATAAATTTGGGTGAAACTTTTGCTTCGCATACAAGGGTGCCGGAAATGATTCCACCGGCAGTGACTTTTCCCCTGCTCTGCTTCGTTGTTTTTGCGTGGTTCTGTCACTGATGATGATCGAAAAAGGCTGAGCTTAAGATGTGATTTCTGAGAATTGCGGTTGGTTAGGGGTGTGTGTGAAGTCGGAATTTCAGGGGTAACGGCTGAAGAAGATGGTTGTTGGTTTGGTTGTTGATGGTAGTAGTTCTAGGGGTGCTGGTCGTTTGTGATTAGGAAGGAGCCATGGAATTTTGGCTACTTTTCTCTGAAGGAGAAGATCAAATCCAATGGAGCTCCCCCCAGTTTTTGTTCAAATGCGGCTGATATGTGCTTGGATAGAAGATGGGGAAAGAGTCACGCTTTTTCCGTGTCTCTAGCTCAGGGGAGGGTCTTCTTTAGGTGTATTCTAGAATCTAGGTTTTAGGGTAGGGAATTGGGTATTGGGTATTGGGTCAACCTAGTTCGGGCTAGGTTAGGGAAAGATTTGGGCTTTTAAAAATGGGTCGTTTGAACCCAAATGTTATTCTTTCCCCGCAACCGAGAATAAAAACACGATCTTATATAATTAATCCTATGTAGGCAAAATAATTGTTAAAATGAGACTAACAATTAAAATAAAACTATTTTTTTGTAATTTTTGTTTTTCTATAAAGATAAAATATAAATTACTATTTTTATATTTTTTTAAAGATTAAAATGATTACAAAACATTATTAAGACTATTTTTGTATTTTCGAAATTATATAAAGATAAAAAAATAAGGTCCTAATATTATTATTTTTTTTCTTTTGTATTTTTCAAGATTATATTAAAATAAAAATAGGTTCAAAGGAACATATCTCTCTAAAAATATCTAATACATGATTAAAATAGAGTAATATACAACCATTTTTGTATTTTTTATTTTTATGATGAAAATAAAGTAAAGAAGGCAAAAATAGTTGAAATAGTTATATTAGGCCTAAATTAAATATTTACATGCTAAAAATGGGTAAAATTTCGGGGAAGGTCAAGAATCACATGTCAACAGCTGCCCATTTTTTACTGGAAACGCGAAGAGTTTTCAAACAAAGAATGACTAGACAGGTTTTTGACCCGACCCTTATTTAAGGAGACCAAAAGAAAGAAGAATGTGACCGAGCCTTGGTATCTGAGCTGCCTACATATCCTTGGCTATAAAGGAATCAGGCCACGTGTAGTTAAGAAGTGAATGAGGTGATGGAGTACCAAGGTTGAGAGCCGAGCGAGGTGCCATTCCGCCAAGGTTCCGGTCTGCGGTCCTGTTATTACATCAAAAATCCAAATAAATAAAAAAGACTAGCTAAGCCTGTCAACTACAAGTTACAAGATTCCTATCTATAAGTCTTCTGAAGCTTAATCTTGAGTCTTGACTGGTTCTTCATGCAGACTTTGGATTTGAACCTTGACGCTTGCTAGTTACAGGTGCGAATTCATTCTTTTTCAGCTTTTCGGACCAGACCCGGACACCACACCACGCTTGTGACTCCAATCATGTCTTAAGCAATTCACATCTTTCTCTACTTCTGCATTTGGATTCACTTTTTCCTTCTTTTGTTTCTCCTCTTCTTTTGTTATTTTGGATTGTAACTAACTTCCGCTGACCATCTCGAACTGTTGCTCGCATTCTTTATGCAAGCCTCTTTTGTTATTGACTTGAATTGCACTCTGAAGTGTTTTCCCTTTCTCCAGGTGATGCTTGGCCGCTGAAATTTGGAATATATGCCTCTATTCTCCAGGCAAGCTCCTGACTGTTGACGCTTGAAAAGTATTCTCTTGTTCTCCAGGTGGGCTCCTGACTGCAACTAAATAGACAAACAAAGAAAATTTCTGCCCCAGTTTGGTGGCTGGGCACGGCATGTTATCAAATATTAAAAATTAAAAGTTAAAATTTGAATTGTACTTCCCTTGTTCTCCAGGTGAGCGCCTGACTACTGAACTTGAAATGTATTCCCTGTTCTCCAGGTGGGCTCCTGATTGCTGAACTTGAAAAGTATTCCCTTGTTCTCCAGGTAAGCTCCTGACTGCAACAAAATAGACAAACAAAGAAAATTTTCTGCCCCAGTTTGGTAGCTGGGCACAACATGTTATCAAATATAAAAAATTGAAAACTAAAATTTGAGTTGTACTTCCCTTGTTCTCCAAGTGGGCGCCTGACTGCTGAAACTTGAAATGTATTCCCTTGTTCTCCAGGTGGGCTCCTGATTGCTGAACTTGAAAAGTATTCCCTTGTTCTCCAGGTGGGCTCCTGACTGCAACAAAATAAACAAACAAAGAAAATTTTCTGCCCCAGTTTGGTGGCTGGGTACATCATGTTATCAAATATTAAAAATTAAAAGCTAAAATTTGAACTGTACTTCCCTTGTTCTCCAGGTGGGCGCCTGACTGCTAAAACTTGAAATGTATTCCCTTGTTCTCCAGGTGGGATCCTGATTACTGAACTTGAAAAGTATTCCCTTGTTCTCCAGGTGGGCTCCTGACTGGAACAAAATAAACAAACAAAGAAAAATTTTCTGCCCCAGTTTGGTGGCTGGGCAGACTTGTGAGTTGTTAGCTAAGTTATTGATGCGATAGTGAGAGCAAAACTAAAGACTTGATTGTCATGTATGTCCCCTGTGAGTAAAACCATTTGACTAAGGTTTTTATCCTAGGAGAAAATTCATCAGACTAGGTTTTCTATCTTAGTAGAAAGATTCATCAGACTAAGATTCAGACCCTAGGAGAAAATTCATCGGACTAGGTTTTTGTTATATTGTTATCTTAGGAGAAATTTTCATCAGACTAAGATTCTCTAAATGGATAAAAATCCATCAGACTATGACTTTTATCCTAGGAGGAAAAATGTGAAAAGCAATGGCAGCATTTTATGCACACTAGCAAGACCGGTAAGGGCCAAGATTTGCGAAACTTCCCTTTTGTCGGCTTTCCTCTTCTTCCTTTTCTTCCTTTCATTTCCTTCCTATTGTTGAACCGACCTTCTTGCGCTGCTTTGTTCCTGTTTCAGACAAAGAAAACTTGTGAGTTTAAATGTGGTGGTTGGTTTGTGGCCTTGTACTTCGAGGCGGCCCGATATCCTCCATTTGTTGCATTGCATGAACTAACATCTCCCCAACCCTTATGTCTCAAAAGAATCCCACGTCATGTCTATTGTCCCTACTTTATGTATATGATGTTTTTTCTTGACTTAACCACCGGCTTCGGCCTTGAGTTTATTGTGATAACTGATTCCCACTTGAAGACCTCGCTAACCCCTTTTCTTTGTCACCCTTAACACGGAAGATATCTCCTATCCGTTCACCAAACATCATTCATCTGTTGCATTGTTCCTGAATTGATACGTACCACGCCCTTGTATTTCACACGGATCCCAAACCATGTTGATTGTGGCCAACTTATTGTGCCTGCTGTTTTCCCCTGACTTGATGCCTTGATGTGTTCACTAGATCCCGTTTTGTTCAATTGGAAAGCTGGTGGCAGATTTTGAAGTCATTTCTCACTTGTTATAACCGGACAGACTCAAGAGGAGAAAGTAAACAGGACAAAAGGAACATAGTAGGAGGACAATGACAGAGATGATTCCTGACAAGAAAACTACAAAGTAGAAACCTATCGGATGTGGATACCGACTCTAGTGACCTTGACATGCACCTGCAGCCTACTCTGTTTAGAAAATTTGATGTTCAGCTCTATTTGTACCTTTTCACCGTGAAATTAGGCTTCAATGCTCCGCTTATCCGATCTGATTCACAATCCTTATCCGACTTGTAGTGCCCGAAGGGTTTTCACCATCAAGCCTCTCTCATTTTGGTCTTTCTCTCACCTCACTATCGCCTTATGGTGACCGTGAAGTTTTTCACCAATAAGACTCTCTCATTTTTGATTTCTCTCATCTTTCATCGCCTTGGGATACCCATGAGGGATCTCATCAACAAGACTCTCTCATTCGTCATTTTCTTCATTTGGAACGGAGTGTTGCCCCTGATACGATTCACCTCTACTCGCTTGACTTGGCATCTCTTGAAGACTGATCAGAAGGTCTTTCTTTGGACCATAATGTGGCCTTTTGGACAGGGTTAGAAAGAAAGGGTATCAAAGGCTCAAAAACAATTCAACATGGGTTCAGTATTACAACTTTCGGAATCAGATCTTCCCAACAACAATAAATCCTGCCCCAGTTTCCTTCTTGGGGACTTTGGACTTTTATTTTGGTGTGACTAAACCTCAGGGAGAGGCTGCCTACTTATCCTTTCGGGATCAAGTCGAACATAGTTCAGGCCACTTTTGTTGTTGCTCTTTTCTTTTCCTTTTCCTTTTTTTCTTTTTTTTTCCTTCTTTTTGTTGTCTTTTTTTTCTTTTTCTTTTTCTTTTTTTCCTTTTCTTTTCTTTTCTTTTTCCTTTTCTTCTCTCTTTTCCTTTCTTTTCATTTCTTTTTTTTATTTTCTTTTTCACTGTTTTTCTCTTGTTTCTCCACTTACTTTCCCACGCTCGGGCTTACGAGTTTTATTATTGATTTCGAAAGAGGGGTATGCAAGAAAATAACCGAGGCTCAAAGGGGTAACAAAGGATAAAGTGTTTGGATAGCAGAATAAAATATCTTCATCATTCCAATCTCCAAAACATGCCAAGTACAAACTACATAGTTAAACAAGCTGAGGAAAACACATATAATACCTTTTGATTGATTCACATTGTATTTGTCAATTACCTAGCACCAGTGGACAACAATCTCGGTACCACGAACGGTCCCTGTAAGCTTGGGGCAAGCTTGCCTTTGGCTTCAAATCGATGCAGCATGATGCATTTCAATGGTGCTTCTTTATGTTCTATCTGCCCCCAGTTTCACTTGATTCGGGCTCGAAGTGATCTCAAAATGCCTTTACTTATTTCCCTCGAATGTCCTTACATTTTCAACATTGTTTCATTGCTTCATTACTAAACTGACATTTAAAACCAGGCTGAGAATTATGCGTGCATGTCATGTCACTAGAACCAGCATGGAAAGAATTGTAAAAGGAGAAAGGAACTAGATAAAATGACTAGAAATGGCGAGAAACAGAGTATTGCATTAGACTGACGGTGAAAGGGTTTAAACAACAAAACAAGCAAATTAGACTAGAGTTACAATCCTAGAACAAACCTAGACAGCACTACACAAGCTACTACAACGAGACAAACATGGCAAAGTGAAAGGATAGAAGGGTTTGAGTCACAAGACAATATCCGGATTGCAACCCTGAAATAACCCGGACAACAGAAATGACAACAAAATAAACCACCAAAACTCCAATCTAGCAAACCAAGAGATGGAGCGTCTTTCCAATTACCAAGCACGGCATCTTAGCCACTGAATTTCACACCAAGATTGCTGGAATTTTCACAAGTCTTCACCACGTTGTTCTTAGCAAACTGCTTTTGGGTTCCTTCCGCCGGCTTGTTCTCATGATCAACCTCTGATAGCGCTGAAATCTTAGTAGCATCTAGTCCTCCAGGGATCTCAAAAGAGTTCTCATGTTCCTTTTCAAAATAAACCATGCCCACCATATGCGTATCATTATGCACATGAGATGGGCTTCGACTAGTGTTTGCTGCATCTGTGCTTTGCACGACAATGCCGCCTGCATTAATAATCTTCTGGATTGCATTCTTCAAATTCCAACATTTCTCTATGTCGTGCCCCAGGGCACCTGAGCGGTATGCGCACCTTTGAGAAGGATCAAACTTCTTTGGAAGAGGGTTCAACGTTTTTATCTGAATCGGCTTCAACATGTCCAATGTCCTTAACTTCTGAAATAGACTGGCATATGATTCTCCCAATGGAGTGAAGGTTTTCTTCTTTCGTAGCCTCTCATTCTTAAATGCTGGGTTGGGCCAAAAACCTGATCCGGGGTGTTTTTGGTAAGCTCGCGGGGGTAGATGGGCATTTTGAGGAGCTAGGCACTAGGAATGTGATGGGCGACTTTGGGAGTTCTGTGGAGAGGAGTAGTGTCGGGGAGGGTCATCTAATGCACAAAGATAACCACGGGGACGATGTCGAGGCTGGAAGTGTTGATCAGGAAAACCTATCAGATTGTCTTTTCTATTCCTCTTTCTTCCAACCAAGCTTACTGGTACGTTCTGAATGGCCTCCGAACAACTCACGATTTTGCCTGACTTGATTCCTTCTTCTAATAGCTCCCCCATTTTTAACATATCATTGAAAGGCTTTCCCAGGGTCGGGATCAAATGACTGTAGTAGGTGGGTCCTTGGGCCTGTAGAAAAAGCTTAACCATTTCTTCTTCGCTGATCGGGGGACTGACTCGAGCAGCTTGCTACCTCCATCTGAGCCCAAACTCATTAAAGCTTTCCTCCGGCCTCTTTTCCACTTTAGACAGCGAGGAGCGGTCCGGGGTAACACTCGATTTGCATTGAAAGTGTTGGACAAAATCTTGAGCCATGTCACCCAATGTAAGCCACTTATC